>CAUYSK010039914.1:0-10293 GCA_963575035.1 Avahi laniger | reverse complement strand
TTGGGTAGTATAGACATTTTAACAGTGTTGATTCCGCCAACCCATGAGCATGGCATGGTTTTCCACCTGTTTACATACTCTGCTGTACTCTGCTGTAGATGTCTTTCACTTCCAAATATATTCCTAGGTATTTTCTTTTCTTTGTTGCTATTGTGAAGGGTAATGAGTCTTTGATTTGGTTCTCAGTTTAACCATTGTTGGCATACAGGAATGCTACTGATTTCTGTACATTGATTTTGTAATCTGAGCCTGTGCTGAATTCATTTATCAATTTCAGTAGTCTCTTGGCAAAATCTTTGGGGTTTTCTGGATATAAAATCATATCATCAGCAAAGAGCGATAGTTTGATCTCTTCTGCCCCCATTTGGATGCCCTTGATTTCCTTCTTTTGTCTGATTGCTCTGGCTAGGACTTCCAGCACTATGTTGAATAGAAGCAATAGTTAAGGGTAAACTTGTCTGGTTCCAGTTCTAAGCGGGAATGCTTTCAGTTTTTCCCCATTCAGTATGATGTCAGCTGTGGGTTTGTCATTTATTGCCCTTATCATTTTTAGGTAAGTCCCGTCTATGCCTATTTTGTAAATGTTCTTATCATGAAAGGGTGCTGAATTTTGTCCAATGCTTTTTCTGTGTCTATTAAAAGGATCATATGGTCTTTATTTTTACTTCTATTTATGTGTTGAATTATATCTATGGATTTGTGTATGTTGAACCATCCACACATCTCTGAGATGAAGCCCACTTGGTCCTGATGGATCATTTTTTTGATAAGCACCTGAATTGGATTTGCTAGGATTTTGTTGAGAATTTTTGCATCTACATTCATAAGGGATACTGACCAGTAGTTTTCTTTTTTTGTTGCATCCTTTCCTGGTTTTGGTATCAGGGTGATGTTGGCTTCATAAAACATGTTGGAGAGGATTCCTTCCTTCTCAACATTGTGGAATAATTTCTGCAGGATAGGTACCAGTTCTTCTTTGTAAGTCTGGTAAATTCAGATGTGAAACCATCTGGTCTAGGACTTTTCTTTTTAGAAAGGTTTTTTGTTGCTGCTTCAATTTCAGTACTTGATATCAGTATGTTCAGGAATTCTATTTCTTTCTGATTGAGCATAGGGATGCTATATGTTTCTAAGAATTTGTCCATTTTCTCCACGTTTTCAAGTTTATGTGCATAGAGGTTTTTATAGTATTCCTAGATGATATTTTGTATTTTCATGGTGTCGGTTGTAATTTCTCTTTTTTCATTCCTGTTTGGGCTTATTAGAATCCTTTCTTTTATGATTCTTGTTAATCTAGCAAGAGGTGTCAATTTTGCTTATTTTTTCAAAGAACAAACTTTTTGTTTTATTAATCTTCCATATAGTTTTATTGTTATCTATTTCATTTAGCTCTGATCTTTGTCATTTCTTTTCTTCAGCTGGATTTGGCCTTGGTTTGCTTATCCTTTTCCAGTTCTTTGAGACAATTCATTGGATTACTGATTTATGATCTTTCTGTCTTTTTCATGTAAGCATTTATGGATATAAATTTTCTTCTCAGGACTGCATTACCTGTGTCCCACAGATTTTGATAACTTGTGTCTCCTTTATCATTTAGTTCAAAGATTATTTTCATTTCCATCTTAATTTCCTCCTTAATGCAATAATTGTTCAGCAGAAGGTTTCTTTAGTTTCCATGACTTTGTGTAGAGATGAGAGTTTCTATTGGAGTTGATTTCTAATTTTATTCTACTGTGGTCTGAGAAGATGCATGGCATGATTTCTATTTTTTTCAAATTTGTTGAGACATGTTTTCTGGCCTAGAATATGGTCAGTCTTAGAGAATTTCCCATGAGCTGATAAGAAAAACATATATTCAGTGGTTTTTGGGTAGAATGATCTGTAAATGTCAGTCAGGCCCATTTGTTCTCGAGTTCTGTTTAAGTCCATTGTTTTTGTCTTTATTTTTTGTTTTGAGGATATCTTGTTCTGTGAGAGGGGTGTTGAAGCCCCCAGCTATTACAGTGCTGCTGTTTATCATTTTGTTTAAATCAAATAGGATTTACTTTATAAATGTGCACCCGAGTTAGGTACATAACAATTTGGAATTGTTATGTCTTCTTGTTGAAGTGTAACCTTCACCATTATATACTGACCGTCTTTGTCATTCATTACTTTTGTTGACTAGAAGACTAAGTTATCTGAAATCAGAACTGCTATGCCAGCTTTCTTTTGGCTTCTGTTTGCATGGAGTATGGTTTTCAATCCCTTCACCTTGAGTCTGAATGCATCCTTGTGGGTTAGATGTGTTTCCTAAAGACAACAGATACTTGGCTTGCGTATATTTATCCATTCGGCCAGCCTATGTCTCTTTAGTGGGCAGTTCAAACCATTCACATTTATTGAGAGAATTGATAAGTGGGGCAGATTTCTGTTCATCCTGTTGAGTTGAATTTTGTTGCTTTGTTTTTTCTCTTAAGCCATTGTGATATCTGGCCTTTGACCTTTAACTTTTGGGTGATTTTACATTCTTGAGTGTTTATTGTGCTGATCTGTGTGTAACACTGCTTTCAGTACTTCCTGGAGGGCAGGGCTGGTCTTGGTGAATTCCCTCAGTCTTTGCTTATCTGAGAATGTCTTTATTTCTCCTTCCTATACAAAACTTAGTTTTTCAGGTTACAAGATTCTAGGCTGGGCATTATTCTGTTTGAGAAGAGTGAGAATGGGGCCCCAGTTTCTTCTTGCTTGTAAGGTTTCAGTTGAGAAGTCTGCTGTTATTCGGATGGGTTTTCCTTTGTAGGTTACCTGCTTCTTTCACCTTACAGTTCATAGGAGGTCCTCTTTGGTGGTTATTTTGGCCAGTGTGATGACTATGTGTCATGGGGTCTTCCTGTCTGCAATGAATCTCCCAGGAGTCCTTTGAGCTTCTTGTACATGAATATCTAGATTTCTAGCAAGGCCAGGGAATATTTCCTCCATTATATCATCAAATAACTTATCCAACCCTTGTGTATTTTCTTCTTCACCCTCAGGGATGACTATACTTCTCATGTTAGGCCTCTTCACATAATCCCACATTTCTTGTAGGCTTTGCTCTTTTCTCTTATTTCTCTGCTCTATCTCTGTGACTGACTTGTTAAATTGAAAGATGTTATCTTCAATCCCTGAGATTCTTTCTTCTGTTTGATCTACCCTATTCTTGAAGCTTTTCACTGTGTTTTGTAATTCCTTGAATAAATTCTTCATTTCCAGAAGTTCTGTTTGATTTTTCTTTAATATTTCAATTTCTTTAGTGAATTTTTCTTCCAAGTCCTGGATTTTTTTATGGTTTGTTTGTGTTGGGTATCCATTTTATCTTGCATATCCTTGACTTTTCTTATAATCCATGTTTGAAATTCCTCTTCTGTCATTTTAGTGTCCTGAATTTGGTTGATATCCACTGCTAGGGAGCTGGTATTCCCCTTTGGGGGTGTCCTGTCAGTTTGATTCTTCATACTTTCAGCATTCTTTTGCTGATTCCTTCCCATCTGGATCAGCTGTTGCTTTTTACCTTTGAATTTTCATTTAGATAATGACACATGCCCATTTTAGTCCCTGAGCCAGTAGGTGGTGCTTGTTAGTGAGATTTGACCACACCCTGCATGACGAGTCAGTAAATGCAGTAAAAGTGTGTGTAAATTGACCTTCCTGTCAGTATGTGGGGCTTGCTAGGAGGACCAAGCTGCCATATTGTTTTTGGGTCCTGTAACCAGCTGTCTTTCCTCTGAATAGGCATTCTGGTGCCTCAGGTGATTGGTGAGCCTTCCAGGTGTGTCCTTATTCTCCACCTTAGCAGGGGTGGGTGGAGAAGTGAGGCTGAGTGGGGCTTGGTTGGGTTAGCCTGCCCTCAAGCTCCACAAATGCTGTTAGCAGACATTGAAGGTCTATTCTCTGCTTCTGGGCAAAGCTGCCAGGGAGGGGCTGAAATGACCCCACTCACCAAAAAGTCTGTGTGTGGAGGTGGGGCTGTCTGAGACCCACAATCTAGAGCAAGCCTCAGTTCCCTTCTATTCTTCCCTATTCCGTGGTCTCTCTTGGCCTCTGCCAGCAGGCAGGACCTCAAGCCAGCAGGCCTCCCCTGACTGTGATGTGAGCTGGGAGGTTTCTTACCCAGGATCACAGCCTGAACTGGGAGCTCGGCCCTCCCATGAGCGGAGGTTTCCCCTTGAGCCTGCTGCAGCTAGGACCCACTCTGATCTGCCCCTGAAGGCACGACATTTTAATGGACTAGTTCACAAATATCCCTTCTGTGCCCCCAGGCAATGTGATCAAGGCCTGGGTATAGGGGATCCGTCCTGCAGGCCTTTCCCTTGGGCCCCAGAGATCAATCCCTGACCCTACCAGGGGTAAGAATGTTGGTCTCAAGTCACCCATGGGGTGCCCAAGCTGGATCAATGTCTCTCTGTCTTAGGGTTTGCCCTACTCTGCTGGAGTCACCAGGCAGGCAGCACTAGGAAGGGCTGGCTGGTAGGGAGTTCGCAATCCGAGTGTCCCTCAGTCCACTGCAGGGCCCCAAAAGGAAAGGTCCTGTTCCCTGTGGATGCCTTCAGGTGATCACTAAATTGTCTCTCTCAGCAGCTGTGGGTAGGGAAGGGGAAGGGGAGAATGAAGAAATATGGCGCCTGCCAATCGGCTTGAGTCTGTGAGGCAGGAGGTGCCCCTAGGGAGCTGGGAGCCTTGTGCCCTGTCTGCAAGGCGCTCACCACTCACTGGCAGCAGCTGTCTCTGGGATGGTGTTGGCAGGTCTCTCCAGCAGCTCGGGAGCCCACCAGCAGTGTCAGATGCAAGGGAGGGGAAATTTAACCACTTCACCTACCCATGTCACTAGTCTCCAAGCCTCTCGGGGTTTAGACCCTGCTGATGCCTTTCTTCTGTGGAAGGGTTTTAATCAGGGAAAGGACAGGGTGACATTCGTGTCTTAGACATAGGACTCTGGTTCCAGGGTGAAGGAAGGACTTGGGAGGAGAGAGGCTGGCAACAGTCTCAAATATATGTCAAACTTGTCTGTCTCCTCAAAGACATTATGAACCTAATTTCATCGCAGTTAATGAATTGTCTTGCAATGCTTCCATGCCCTCATTGTCCTCTAAGAGATGGAATCGATTTTCTGTCTTTATATAAAATGACCCTAAACTTCTTTTTTTTTTTTTGTATCCCTTCCCCGAAGAGAGGCCATCTTCGTTGTCTGCTTCCAAATTTCAACATGCATATTTCTTATACTATTTCCACTTCTTACCTGTTTTTTCTTAGGGTTGTGAGCAGAGGATTCAGACAGCCAAACTTGTTAGAACTGTGTCTAAAATAAGAAAAAATAGACCTTCAGTTTCCTCTTTGTTTGGCTAATAGAAACTGGGTTTCAACAGAGAAATATCTCTACATATCTCTAGAGATATTATCAACTTTCAACTTATGAATTTTTATAGATATAAAACAAAACAAGCTAAAGATGAGGAGGGCAAAAGTGGTACAACTGTGACCATAGTCAGTAATGCATAAATTATCATTTGAAAACTCTTACTGGGACATGGGAAAAATGAAACAATATCATTCACATTTCTATAAGTTGAAGATCTGCTCTGACCCATTGAAACTAGGAATGTCTTTGTCCTACCTCTGAGCCACACTGTCTTTCTAGCAAGGGCTCTTCATCCCTGTTTGTAGAGTAGAAATAGATAACACCAATCACTCTTTTTAAACAGAAAAAAGCAATTTAGTTCCAGAAAATATGCACAATATCATGTTGGAGGTTAGCACTGAAGCATTGTCACATGAAAATATTAGAAAAACCAGGTCATTGAATTAACCGTCCTAATGTAAACTATGTGGATTATAGGGCAAGGAACCACCCCTAATCATGTTAATAATAAGGAAAATAGGATAGAAATGGAAGTTGTCAAGCCCAAGACAGGGCCCAAATACTGATAGTCAAGGGTTGAGAAGTAAAGTCTGTATGTTTAATTAAAGCTTTGGGACAGGAAAAGAGAGATACACACAGAAGGGGCAAATGAAAATATCTGGTATGATCAGCATCAAGGGAAACAGGTAGACAAAAAAAAGACAAAAATACTCGTGGCCAGAAGTCCAAGGGAACATCAAGGAACCCAGAGAAAAATACAGGACTGAAGAAGTAGGAAAAAGCACCTCAGAGAACAAATCTGAGGTGCCAGATCTAGAAAGATCCCCATAAGTCAGGCCAGCTTCTATCTCAACTCCACAGTCTGTCTGTGCTTTGCTGTGGTGGCAGGAACCGATGACAGTGGGACCCTCTCGGACACTCTTTCAGTGTGGCTGCACAATTTACTGTAGAGGTCAGTGCAGTGGCAGCTCCTTCTGGCATCAGCCTTGATGCTGAGGGGACGGCCGTGCAGAGGGGATCAGCATGGCCAGGACAGGTGGTCCCGGGGACAGGACCGGAGCAGCATGAGAGGCCCTGAACATCAAGGTCAATATAAACATCTTCACAGTTTTGCCTAAAACCTGTCCCTAGTTCTAGAACTGTATTAGCTGGCTTATTAAGCCCTGCATTGTTAAACCTCTAATGAAGGAGTACACTTCCAAGCCTCACAGATCTTCTCAAAAGACACCTTCTGAAAAGCCTCAATGATGAATGTAAATGTCATCAGTAATAAAAGTGGGGCTATGTTCCGTGAAAGCCTATGGCTGGAAATGGATATTTGACGTTTTCAACAATCTTGTATAGTTTCTCACAAGTCATGCATCAATAATACATTAATAGTGCTTTAGAATAACTCCGAAATCTGTTACTACTAAAAATAGTTGTGTGTCTTGAATAGATGTTTGATTCTGAAAGGAAATGGCCTCACTTTCAAATATGAGACAACTGTAAACAATTATATATACTAACACATTTATGTACAGTACAGACTCTTCAAAACACTTCCCAATGGAGAAGAAATATCAATCTGTTCTTTAAAGAACTTATATAATACTTGATACATATATATATATAAAACAACATTTGCCCACATAATTTATCTGACCATTTTTACTTTCAGAGTCTATTGTATTCAATATAACCAGTATAGATAACCAGTATAGCTAGTTATAGAATTATGATTCTATATATGAGAAACAAAGATGTTAATTCTAACAATACTTAATTATTCCATTGAAACAATTCAGTGCAATTTAATGGTATTTATGTCTAGTATCTCAAAAATGGATAGTCCTGCTGGCAAAACAATTTCATACATAAAAACCTTTTTTCTTTTCTCCTTCTTTCCTTCCTTCTCTTTCTTTCTTTTTTCTTTCCTTTGTTCTTTATATCTGTCTCTTTTTTTCTTCCTTCCTTCCTTCCTTCCTTCCTTCCTTCCTTCCTTCCTTCCTTCCTTCCTTTTCTCTCTTTCTTTCTTTCTAATACCACCAGAAATGATATTATATAGTCAAAGAAACAATGAAGGACAAATATTAATACAAAATCACCCTTGCAATAACTATTTCTTGTATGTCTGAAACGATGCAAGGTGCTATAATAGGTGAAGATACAACTGTGGTCTGAACACAGACTCTGCCATCACTATTTATAGGTTAGTGTAGATCCGGAGGAGAAGCGAAGACATGCTTGGAGTGAGGAAGACATCCCCAAGAAAGCGGCATCTAAATGGAGGTCTGTGAATGAATAGGATTCATTGTTTTGTGTTGAAAGGTGGAGAAGGACAGAGTAGAGTTTGGGTTTTATTCAAAAAAAAGTAAAAATAGAGACGTTCCTAAATATATATATTGAATTATGTCCAGGTTACCTAAATATCTGGAATGCCCCTTAATCTCTGTTTTTAAGTGAATCCTTGTGAAAACCAAGAGTAACCTAGCAGCAACAAAACATGAGGAAACATCTAGTTCACAGACAAAAAGCTACATAAGCCACAGTTTTTAAATTTGTTTTTTGTACAAATGGTTAGAATGTTACAATACTCAAATTCAGACATGGCAGACTTTGACATCTTTTGGAATCATAATGTAAGCTATTTAAACCCTGAATTATATAATATTTGAAATTACATAAAATTTCCCCAGACAGGGGTTCTGGAAACCCTTAAGATCTCTGTGCATGCTGTAGCCATTGCTGCCAAAGGAAACTCCCTGATTAAAGTGAACCAGGCCACCAGGAACAGGAAATGAGGAGTCCTGCAAGGAGGTGTGCAAGTTTGCACAGACACATCCGTCCCCAGCCTGCAAGTAACTAGGATGATGCAAAGATTGAATAATGAATTTTATTTTTTTCTACTTGTTTTCAATTAAATTTCAATGGGAGTCTGTGTTTCTGAGCACCATCTGATGTAGTGACTTTTGAATATTCCAAAAGGAAGAAAAAAATTATGTCCATTGCTGTGTGGATATTATTGTTTAGAGTGATGGGCTTTAGTCCTTTTATGGGTACATGGAGTATTTTGAGAAATCATTGAATCCTGACCCTTGACTTCCAAATACGCATATATAAAAACGTAGTCATATGCACAGAAAATACTGCCTAGAGTTTCGAAAGGCTCACAGATTCTCATGGCTCATCCATGGACTCAGATAAGTAAGAGTAACGTTGAGTGAATGTGTGCTGTATGCCAAGCACTCAGCTGAGCACTTTATATACCTTATCTCATTCAATCCTCATAATTATTATATGATAGAGTTACTATTATCCCCATTTTATTTATTTTTATTTTTTTGGAAAGCAATCCGGTAACACTTTTAATGTTGAAGCTGTGTATTTCCTACAACCCAGGGTTTCCACTCCTGGGAATCTATGTCAGAGAAGCTAGTATAACACTCATGAGCATAAGCAGAAATGTACAACATTGTTCTTGGCAGTATTATTAGTGATAGCACAAAAACGGGGAACAGCCTAGATTTCCCTCAAAAGGGAAATGTATTATCCCCATTTTAAAGATGAGCAAACTGAGGCTTAGAGGGGTTAAGTAACGTGCTCAAGGTTGCACAGATAGAATAGTGGAGCCATCATTAAAACCCAGGTAGGCTGTCTCCAAAGCCCAAGCTCTTAATCACTGCCCAGAGCACTAGTCACATTTGTAGTGGAATGATACAGAATGATATGGAAACAAAACTATACTCAGAGCCAAGAGATACAGTTTTCATTCTAGTTGTGTTCCTCAAAGTCAAAACAAGATCAAACAAAAGTTTTAAAATCCTTTTAAGAAAAAAGAAAATGCATAGAAGGTAAATGATGTCAAAATCATCTATAACCAATGACCCAAGGATACCTGTTAACATTGCAAAGTTTATTGAGTAAATGCTATGTGCCAAAAACCAATCCTGGGGTTTTACATGCATTATCTCACTTGATCTTCACAATATTAGCCTGTCCTATGGGGATCCTACTTTTATCTCTATTTTATAGAGCAGGACATAGGCTTACATTAACAACTAATTAGTTCAAAATTATATAGTCAATCATTATGTAGTAAACCTGGAAATTACAACTAAACTTTTTTCACCACAAACTCATGCTCTTAATCAATTTGTTGTATTGTCTCATTTCCTGATGCACCTTTCCAGATATTTATTTCTAGCCACAAATATCTATACATAAATAGATATTTTTATATGAATCTCCTGGCCTCAAGTGATCCTCCTGCCTCAGCCTCCCAGAATGCTAGGATTATAGGTGTGAGCCACTGCGCCCAACTCCTACATATTTTTAAAATAGAGCATACTGGACATTATACTTTTATAATCTGCGCTTTTACTCAGTAATATATTGAAAACACTTTTCCATATTAATATATACATTAGTCACAAATATATTTCTATGAACTACTCTTTAATGGCTGTGTAGTATTCCAACAAATGGATCATCATAACTTGTGGACTATCTTTTTAAGTCTTTTGTGTTGGTTCCAATTTTTCACCATTCACTTACTTGGATAAAATTCTCAGTGCTTCTTATGTTAAATGGGGATGATAGCATTATTACGTCTATCATAGGGTTAGTATGATGATTGAACAAAATAATACTAAAGAGTAAGTTGGGCCGGGCGTGGTGGCTCGCGCCTGTAATCCTAGCTCTCTGAGAGGCCTAGGCGGGCGGATTGTTTGAGTTCAGGAGTTCGAAACCAGCCTGAGAAGGAGCAAGACCCTGTCTCTACTAAAAATTAGAAAGATATTAATTGGACAACTAAAAATATATAGAAAAAATTAGCCGGGCATGGTGGTGCATGCCTGTAGTCCCAGCTACTCGGGAGGCTGAGGCAGGAGGATCGCTTGAGCCCAGGAGTTTGAGGTTACTGTGAGCTAGGATGACGC
>CAUYSK010039912.1:0-22492 GCA_963575035.1 Avahi laniger | reverse complement strand
CTAGCTCACAGCAACCTCAAACTCCTGGGCTCCAGCAAGCCTACTGTCTCAGCCTCCCAAGTAGCTGGGACTACAAGCATGAGCCACCATGCCCGGCTAATTTTTTTTTTCTATATATATTTTTAGCTGTCGAATTAATTTGTTGCTATTTTTGGTAGAGACGGGGTCTCGCTCTTGCTCAGGCTGGTCTCGAACTCCTGAGCTCAGAATGATCCGCCCACCTCGGCCTCCCAGAGTGCTAGGATTACAGGCGTGAGCCACCGCGCCCGGCCTTGTAGTATTATTTATAATAAAAGAAAAAGTATAAATAGTAAATTACAGGAATGTTTAAATAAATTGATATATGCACATAATGAACATGCAGTCATTAAAAATCATGTTTTTTGGGCAAGGCATAGTGGCTCACGTCTGTAATCCTAGCATTCTGGGAGGCCAAGGCGGGAGGATCGCTTGAGCTCAGGAGTTGGAGACCAGCCTGAGCAAGAGGGAGACCCCGTCTCTACTAAAAATAGAAAAATTAATGGGGCATGGTGGCACATGCCTGTAATCCCAGCTACTCAGGAGGCTGAGGCAGGAGGATCTCTTGAGCCCAGGAGTTTGAGGTTGCTGTGAGCTAGGCTGACACCACGGCACTCTAACCTGGGTGACAGAGTGAGACTCTGTCTCAAAAAAAAGAAAGGATGGGTTTAGTTTGGGAAACACCAAGACAAGACAAAAGTGCCTTTAGAATATCCAAATAAAGAAGTTAAACAGGAAGCTAAACATGTTCTTCCTTTTGATGATTCTTGTACTGGGTCTCTTGCCCGGATATTCTACAAATGGACTTCTAAATCTATGTGTAACACACTCTGGATTGAGACAAGTATATCCTTCATGTGCAGAAAGGGATCCAGAGATGGGAGAAGAAATCAAACTTTACACACCCAAAATTATGTCACAACTTTTTTTACTAAAAGAATAGATTTTTATTAAGCACTGTAAGTTTCTTTCCATCAGCATTAACAGAACAACAGACCAATTTCCATCACAGAACAACTCCTGAAACATTCTCATTCCTTTCTGAAACACTTTCATTAACTCCTGCAGTTTCCCCAAAGTAGCATCCATTCAAACTTACATTAATAAACTATGGAGCTTTTGTGGTGAGGTGGGCCAAAAAGGCAGGGTATTTGGAATCTGGGAGTGGGAAAGAGAAATACATATTATCCATCCACTAAACACACTGTCAAGAGCACAGTAGAGAAGATAGTAACACAGGAAAAAACAATGAAAAATTTCTTACTTTTGTCATTAACATTATCAGGGAGCACTAAAAATCACGGATTCCTTGCAGTTAAAGTTTCTTTACCTAGTGTGTTATTCTAAAAATAGAACAGAATAGAATAAAAGGTAGGAGAGGAAGTGCCTTCTGGGAAGTAATTAAAATAAAAAGTCATCAGATTTGGCAGGGTTATGAGACATTAATAAAATCTGAAATATTTAATTTGCTTCATTTACATGAAAATTCACTAGTCATTAGTTACTACCAACATAGACAGAAAAAGCATCTATAATGGGCAATGTCAAAAGCTGAAATGGGCACCCTAGCACAGGGGATATTTTATTTTGTTTTTAACTTGGAAAAGATGATTTTGTAAAAAATTACATTATTTTCTTAGAACATCAAAATAACCTCTGACAATATTGAAGATAATTAGCCATAATAGGGGAATAGGCACACTGAGCTCTCTACCTGCACCAGCAGACTACTGCAATAAGCCAAAGGAAAAGAAAATAGAAAGTCAAAGAAGATGCCAAAGTCACAGAAGGGAGAAAAATACAGGGTGACACACAATGGAACAGTGAAAACTCACGCCCCAACCCGAAACCCCAAGCATATTTAGCAAATATGCACCAGGAAGTGAACAAGTATAATGATTAAACCTTAGTAGAATTATACTAACTACTTTAAACTGTGGTCTACTTGTATTGTCATTTCAAAGGTGGGGGGGGCATCTTAGAAGCTGAAATGGTAGCATTTACATGCCCACAGGAGCCTTCTAAGGTTCCAAAGGACTGAATCACCATAACCAAACAGCTACCCCCACATTCTTTCTACACTACATAAGCATTCCTGCCCCCCACCCTCCACCTTAACTACCCTCCCTAATACCTTGTGGGCTGTTTTTCTTAGTGATCAAAAAAAGTTAGTGTGACTTGGCCAAAAATGTCAGAAAATCAAGATGGAGACAAAAATCAAATGTCACTAGCCAAAGCAAGTACCACTTCTTGGGCTTTTAAGTCTACCCGAAGTCCTACTGGCTCAGAATGAAAATGATACAAGTGAGCATAAGTTTTTCAGGCCTGGTCCAAACCAGACTGGCCACTGAATAAGGGTGAGGAGTTATAACCCGAAGATACACCAGCAGAAATCAAGAACTGTGAGTCCTTGAGGATCAGTGGCTATACACAACTACGGTGTTTTTGCTTGTGGCCCTATAACGTAAAGGGCTCATTTCTGGGGGTTCCCATATGACTTTGTTCAAGAGAGACCACATCACTGTCAGAAATGGAACCTCAAGTGAAGGATGACAGTCTCTTCAAGTGACATAATAAAGATCAGACCCCACCTTCCCCAATTTGTCTTACAACTAGAAAAAGTTCATCTCCCAGTAATGAACCTTGATTTTTTATGGCTGTTAAGTTGTATATTTTGTCAGATAAATTAAAATCTAGGAATATGGCCATTTATAGTTCTTTCTTGTAACTTTCCAAACCCAAAATGCTGAATCCAAATAAAAATCAAGATTGGAGGTGAACCACTTGTTTCACCCTGGACCAGGCTAGGGGAAAGTAATGGTGTGTAGAAGGGAGAAAAGTAAGGTGGAATCATCCGGCTTTAGTAAACTGGAATCATCCTTCTCAAAGCAGCGATTTTACTTCTCACAGTAAATGCTTACAAAATAAGAAATCTTCTTAATGCTGTGAGAGTTAACAATACTGTCATCTGATTGTGTCAGATAAAGATGCACAGAAACAGCAACTTAAAAAAATACCTTACCAATTAACTCCAAGTACTTCCTATTAGAAAATGGATGTATATATCTTGCAGCTCAGTGATTCTGGTTACCTTTATAGCTCCAAAGGATTCATCCCTCTGTGGCTCCAGAAAGAAAATTCCAAGCCATGTAAATTTACTACTAATTCCCTCCCTTACTGGATATAGAATCCTAACCTTCAAGATGTTATGAAAGGTTGAGTGAGTCCAAGAGAACAAGGACCAAGTTAGGGGAGCTGATTCCAAAGAGGAAGTTTCTGTATACTTTGTTTTTGTTTGTATTTATCTAGGTATACACTCTTGGCATCCTTTGGTTTATGTAAGAAGTATCTAGACAGGGAGCAAGGCAGTCCAGGGCTCCCTCTCCCTGTAAATTGTGGGTTCTCTTAAACTGGGCCAGACTAGGATTAAATAGTCTGAGACTGGTTTCAATTTCCCATTATAGGTCATTATTAAGTGGCCAGTGAGCAAACAGCCTTCTGGTTGTCTGGGAAAAAAATCACGAAAGACCTGTAGTGGATTAAGGTGCATGGGGTTTTTCAAAAAGAGAGAACCCTGCTGGAAGTTCAGTCAGTTGTATTCCAGTAGAAATGGTACTTCTTGGGCAACAGTATCACAAAGCCCAAAAGGAGGTGTGTGAGGCTAGAAACCTCAATTCCTGAAGGAAGACACCATGCTAATTTGTTGCAAGCCATGTTTCCATCCCTCATAGTTAGGCTGCCCAAGGAGGGAAACTGGAAATGCAAGGTTGTCTCAAGATTAACTCCAGCAAGGAGGAACAGCCTCTTTATCCTGGGCGGATACTGGCCACACAGAGGGCTGAGAATCTTTTACAGAATATGTCTCAAGGCCCAGGCCAGAGTCCTCTGAAGTCTTCCTTGCAAAGCAAATGAAAAGATCCGGTAGTCAGAATGTCAATGAACAAATGAAATAATCTAGACATGTAAAATCAAATTGTCAATTTCCTCACACTTCCCTATCCCATCTTTCCAATTCTAGCCCTCTCCCCTTCAGGAATTCATGTCAATCAGTTCTATTCTGAAACCAATTTGACCCTGGAGTTCCAGAAGAGATGTCCTCCAAACTGGCTGAAAGCCCTTTCAAATGGTAGTCACCTCCCATCCCCCTTTTTCTCTTCAAACCTTCATAAGGAAATGCCCAACTCTTCCCAATCCCATTCCAGCCTCCTGTTTTCACCATATGGGATGTGAGGGTTCTGTTCAAGATTAAGCTTATAACATCCTAAGTGTTTGTTGTTCTGAACAGGCAATCTCTGGAAAGTACTTTTTGTCTGGTTTAGAAGTAGCCCATCTTCTTATAATTGTGATGGGCTGTGACTTAGTAAGGATTTCAGATTTAAAGTGTGGTCTTTTGAAACCCACCACTCCATAGCAGTGGAAGCATTTCTGGGAAATTCAGTAAATCCTCTGGGACATCACCATGTATGTATGTACGTATGTGTATACATATATATATATGTACACACACATACATACACACACATATATATATAAAATATGTATAGATAAATAGATCTGTCTCTTTATATAAAGGGTATGTGTATGCATATAGAGAGATTCACACATTCATATATATACACCCACCCACACACCCATAACCACACACGCATACAACCACACACCCACACAGCCCCAAACAGAGTTTTTTGAGTCCCTTTCACTACATTGATTTCAACCCTTTCAGGATGTGGGCAGCAAGGAGTAGGTGAACCGCACCACATCTTCTATTTTACAAACAGTGACTGGTTGAGAGGCAGGAAAAATCTGCCCAGTACTTTTCTGACTCACTTGAGTCCCCCAGTACAAAGGCCATTGGTAGTTTCTTAAGTGTATAAAAAAAATAAAATAAAATAAAATAAAATAACCAATACTACCTTACTTTCCTGAAAACATCTACCTATCTGATTGTCAGGCCAGAGCTAGAGGTGGTGGTACAAAATCCTGGGGTAGGGTGAGCTGGGAGAAAGAGTGAGGAGGAGGTGGATACTGATGATATATCATGGCCCTACCACTTCACAGAGAAAAAAAAACAAGTCAGGAAGCCACAGACAGCTGTCCCCACAACCCCATAGGTTCATCATGTAAATATGCAAATGAATATGGTGATAAATACTCAGAAAACCAAAGCTGGAACTTTTCTATTAGACCTTACATGATGACATCCAATTTCTGACAGTTACTACCTTACTAGGCTCCCAGGAGAGATAAAGAGAATATTGGTGCTATATATTGAATTTGAGAATGGGAGCTAGTCTTGTTGCCATTGATCTTTGACCAGAACTTCTCCATAAGCAGACCACTAAGTCTGGAAGCCCAGAAAAAGATAGGGAAGGGGAAAAGATGGATACGATAAGATATCCCATCCAAATACTGGATAAATCTAGGGTGAGCATTTATATTCTCCTCTAACTTGGGCCGAGAATCAGAAAAGTACAGGTTTTCCCATCTTCCCGATCTAGTGAAGTCATCTTCAGCGTGTCATTCCTCTTTCCGTTGTGCCACAGTTTCTAGCTTTTGCTCCTGTAAGCGGTTCTTCTCCCCATTCTTCACAGGGAGGTAGCGGTTACCATTATTACACACGTTGCTGTCTCTGGATAAGGCACATTGTGATGGGACTGGAAGATGATGATCACTCTTCTCTTCCTTGATCAATATGCCATTGTTTCCGTTTACCTGTGAGCGAGATCGACCTTGATGAAGCTCCAGGGATTTAGAGACTCCATCTGAAGAGCTCTGTCAAAAACAGAGATACTCAATGGAAATGGTAATCCCAAACTGGCTGACCTTTCCTAAGCATGTTCATAGGCTAGCCTGAGGAAGCTGCTTCAGTTCTTCAAAAACACCAGAAAATCTAAAGCTTGTTGATACCTAGTCCATTCTGATACTGTCCTGAGAACTTACGGTGACAACAGATGGACCCAACTATAATTCAATGGCAATGACACAGCTACTGTTGACAAAGCTTTATGTTTTTCTAATACTTATAGGGATCCTAAATGGTAGATCTTATGATGCCCCATTTACAGATGAGGAAACTGAGTCTCAGAAAGATTAAAGTAACTTGCTCGAGGACACAATAGAAAGTCATAGGGCTAGGATTCCACTCCTGGTCAAGTCAGCCTCTAAAGTCTGATGTAGATGTGCAAGTGAAAGGAAAGAAACATAAGAGATCTATGTGCAACATTCCAAAGAATCCTTCATAACTAAAAACAATCACCTGTTTTTCTTTTTTGTTGTTGTTTTGATTTGCTTTTTAATTTTTTTGTTTAGAGACAGGGTCCCACTCTGCTGTCCAGGCTATAGTGTCGTGGCATGATCATAACTCACTGCAGCCTCAAGCTTCTGGGCTTAAGCGATCCTCTTGCTTCAACCTCCTGAGTAGCTGGGATTATAGGCACATACCACTACCACATCCAGCTTGTTTTTCTTTTAATCCCAGAAATGTGACTCTTCGTGCTAATGATATGAACTGTATAACTCTGCAGTGTAGTACTGGCTCTCAATGAATGTTATTAGGAATAATAACAGCCTTTGATTACTAAGTGGTTGGACATGCTGCATTCTTTGTTGTTCCTTTTACAGATAAGACAACTGAGGCTCAAAAAGGTAAAATGACTTTAATTTAATCCTCCTAACAACCCTGCAAGGTAGATACCAATTTCTCCAATTTTAAGGATGAGGAAACTAGGGCACAGAGAGGCTAAGTAATTTGCCCAAGGTCACTGAACTGGTAAGTGGCAGAGCCAGATTCAAAGCTAGATCATTTGGCTCCAAAGTCTGTACAACATGGGGGCTACTATGAAGTGTTGCCCAAGAACCTGGAAATAAGATGAAACAAGTAAACATTCACACAATGGATCGAATTAGCCACCTGAGGGAGTCAACAAAGAAATCAAAACACTACAAATAAGTGACTTAAGAATTTAAGAACATATGAAACTCTAGCGGCCTAGGAATCATCCTGGGAAGACAGGACTACAATGTAAGCAGATTTAATAAACTGGAACAATTAATTTTCTCATACTCTGGAAAAAAGGTGACTAAATAGAAAAAGGAAAGTCAACAAGGAAGTCAGCAGTATCTTTGTCCAGGGAAGATGCCTTAGCTAAAAACAAAGTCAACATGAGGATGTCCTTGGCCAGGGTACCCCTAGAGTAGATAAGAGTATTGGCAGCAATCTTAGCTAAGAGAAATTTAATATCACCTACCATCCCTTGTTTTCTCTCTCTTTCCTCATCTGTAAAATAGAGAGAATAAGAGTATCTATTATACTTCATAGGTTCCTGTAAGAATTCAAGTGAGACAGTCCATGTAGAACACTTAGAACATGTGTTTGGCACTGTAAGAACTCAATAAATGCTAGCTAATATCATTGTTCTGATTCCATGCCCCCAAGCAAACTTCTGATAATATGGCATCTCTTCCAGCTTGCCCTTAGAGAAAGAAAGTTCCAGCAGTAATGGTTAAGAGTATGCGCAAAAAGTCAGCCAGACCTGAGTCTGACTCTTGTCTCTAACAATTAGAGACGTTAAACTGTATTGCAATCAGCACAATATAGGGCTTTGGAACTAGTTAGCTCTGGCTTGAATGTCAACTCTCATAATAACTTGATGGATAATTTGGGGCAAGATGCTTCATTCTTCTGAGCCTCAGTTTCCTCCTGTTTAAAATAGGGAATAATAAATACCTCACAGGGTATTTATGTGGTTTCAATGAACTCATGTATTTATAAGAGTGACTGGAGGTTGGTTTGAAGGTAGTTATCTCAGTTGATTGTTCACAATCAGTTATAGATAGAACTGTTCTACTCTTTCCCCCCTTCTCACTACTGCACTTGACTAGTAAAAAAAAAAAAAGCAATTGGAGAAAAATAAGTGTACAATATATTACAATGATTATTTCTTCTTATCATAAATCAATACTTTTTCTCTTCCTCCTTTCCTCTCCCCTCCCCCTTAGCCATATCCACATAGCCATTTCTGTGATCTTGGTTAGTATGAGTCAATCACTGAGATGGATGTACTCTTATTGTACCAGAAATATCAGGTTTTTCAGATTGTATGCCTGATGATCAGACCCTGAATCTGATGAACCATGAATTCACCAAGGCTGTACCATCTTATGGAAAACTACCTGGGTGGACTATCTTTCCTCCTAGGTGTAATCCTTTTTACCTTACGAGCAGCTTCTAGAAAAAGCTGAGAAGCTTTGAAAAAAGGACAAAGTCACTGCCCTCTAGCTTTGGAGTGTATTATAAAATGCTTTGTGTGGGGGACTTACCATTCTAGTTCCATTTTTGGCTCAAAATAACATTAAAGCAAATTTATCTTCTTTGAGAAAACATTAGATAATGGGGGTTAACATTGATATAGTGAGGACTGACTGTATACAGGAGAATAAATTTAGGATTGAGAACTGATGACAAAATTGCCTAGGATTAGAGACTACATGTAAAATGTCTAGAGGGTGCTTGGTAGAAAGTAGGTACTCAAGAAATGGTTGTTGTTATACTATGAGGAGCCCAGCGGTTTTGAGTCCAGTATAAGAATGTGAATCACTACAAGACTAGGTCCACATAGTCTATATTTGGGGGGGAGGAAGGAGGCGTGTCTAATGAGGACCAGTGGGAACTGTAATATAATTCAAGGCATAGATTACAAGAAAATTTAAGACCTTGCTGAGTCATGAAGAATAAGCAGAATGGTAATGCTCCCCCCGCTCATATTCAGCAAAGGCAAAAGCCCAAGTTTCTAAGCATCTCTGGTGGCTCCTCAGAAATTCAGGAAGGCCGTAGGCACTCTCACTGTTAGTTTCACTCTGGCCCCTTTCTGGCTGCATGTAGCATATACTATGCTAGGGGTAGATCTTCAGGACACAGAACCTGGTTTCTATCTTGTAGCCTCACTCAGGGAAAAGGATAAGACTCTGCAGCCCTGTGGGCTAACCCTCACTAGACCACTAGAGAGCAGGGGAATGAAATCAAATGCCTGGAGAAGCTGTGAAGCTCCCCTGAGCAGCTCAAGTTTCCATGCCTGATCTGATCTCTTGCAATTTAGCTGAAAAGGCAAGAGACTTCAAACAGAAGTCAGATAATCTCAAAAAAGTACTTACTTGTTTATTTCCTTTTTTGTGTCCTTTGGATCCTCTACCAGTCTGTTCTTTTCCATGCCTTTAGCAAGTGGGAGAAAAAGTGATCATGAGAAACATATAAAGCCTACATCCTCATTTTCACTTGGTTAACTATTCATCTCCTCTAGAAAGTTTGACCCTCTTAAGTTAGATATCCCTCCTCTATGTTACCACTGTGAACTTCTATCTCTGTCATTTCTACATTACACTGAACTGAAATGTTCTGTGTCCCATGTTCTCCTCTAGGGCAGAAATTCTTTTGTCAAGGCAGGGCATTTTTTTTATATGTTTGCTAAACTAAACTGAAAACTGGCTTTAAAAAGGGAAAGTTAGTTAATGCCTCTTATCTTAATAGAAGGATTCAATGGCCGGGCATTTTCCCAAGGGCACTTTGATTGATACTAGTTCATACCAACCTATTCGAATACATACCCCTTTCCTGGCCCACCGACAGAAACCACTTGCATGCCAAAGGATCCTCGGCCCCTAGAGGATCTGCTGCCCGCCCACTGGCCCACAACCATCCCAGCAATCTCTAATTTTCCTCCTTGAGGTGGGATTGGATGGAGACCTGGCAAGAGAGGAAGAATATCAGTAATGAATGGTAAGTACAAGGTAGGACAAGAGGTGGAACAAAAGATCCTACAGCCTACCTATTCTTCTTATTTTCATTTCTCTCTGATAAAAGATTCTGTGATAACAATAAGGGGTTATGATTAAAGTGAATTTAGGGGGAGGAATTTGAAGATCTGTACATATCTACTTTAGCAAATGGGGTGTGGGTGATTAATTTTTTAACTACCAACTCTGGCATATAGTAGAAATTCAATAGTTGTCAAGATAATAAATGTCTTAAAATCTAGTTATTGGAAAATTATAGGCCAAAACCACTTTTGACACAAATATGCATCACTGTACACTGTATGAATAGCCAAACAACCAAACTAAACCAAAAATAATGAAACCAATAGTAATTTATAATTAAAAAGCAAGAACAGGTAGAAACCAGAACCAATTCAAGACAAGACAGCATGATAGTTCCTTAGAACAGAGGAAATTCCAACTATGTGTGTAAGCTTACAAGCACAGTCGAGTTTTTGTAATTAAGCACAAAAATAAGCGTTCATAGAATAAGGAGTTCTAGTAGGCCTTTAATTTTAGTTTATGGAAAGAAACCAAATGTTAATAATCCTTAACTCACTTAGCGGGTTGTTAGTAAAGAGCTCTTTGCTTATATAAAAATTTAAAATCCAAGGAACTAGGGTGATAGCTATTCCTAAGAGGGACAAGAAACACTTGCATTTGGGGATCCTTCTGTGGCCTTTCAGAAGGCAGAGGGTCCTCATGAACCACCAGTAACTGGAGACAAATCATCACTGGTAGCTGAGGCATTGGTGACCTCTCGAAAACTTAGCCTTAATTAAGGCTGTCTTCTGAGATTTACATAATAAAATCAACACACAAAGAATCAGAGAAGGGATCTATAAAGTCATCTAAAAGGGATGAAATGGCTGGCTCCCCAGATGTAAGACTTGATCATTACCTGACTGAACAGGGAGTTACCAGAGCAGACTTTCATGCTGCTCCTCTAAGCCCAGCCTTGAGCTAAACACCCATACTGAATTTTTTGTGACACTAAAAAACTAACTTCAACTTCCAGCTTTATTATTTTTAAAGCAAGAAGCAATAGACAATAAACCTTCAACCACAGCAATGACACCCTCACCCAATCACAGAATCTTGCTATTTCATGTTAAAATGTCCCCATTAAAATATCCTGTTTCACCAGGGACACATTGTTTGAATTATCAGGATAAGTATCTGAGCTACCTAAGCATGACTATGTATTCATGGTTAAGTAGTAGCTCAGGTGTCACCATAATTTATACATACATATGTATGTGTGTATTTGTGTGCGTGTATTTGTTTTCCTTGCTAAACTGCAATCCTCTGGGGGCGTGGTCAGTGACTTATTTCTCTCCATGCTTCTAGAGCTGAAGGAAGGGTAATGTGTTAGGTCTACCCCCAGAGTGGAAAAGGGTACATCAAGCTATCGTTATCTGCCAACACTGGCCATTTACTCCCATTGCTCTTCCTGCAAGCTCCTGTGTGTATCTGCCTATAGGGGAAGGAATGAACTAACAGCAATCATGAAGATCCAGTTCGTATGAGTTATCGTTCTCAAAAGTAATAGAGTGGCTTCTGGTTTCCCCATCAATCACTTCGTGACTTTGGTTGGTGAGAGTCAAATCCCTGAGGACCAACCAATTCTATGGAGAGTGGTTTGGGAAGTCAAAATGGATATAAACTGCTCTTCACACTACCACTACACAGCATAGAAAGAATTAATAAATGATTATAAGATATATTTGAAACTGTTGCTTCTGTATCTGGCAATAATTACTGGATGGGTTATTATGAAATAAATCAAGGATGGTAAATACCTCATTATTAGGTACTGACCTGCAAAGCCCCGGCTCCTTCCTTGAGGAGGAGGTGGCATGGAGCCCATGGCTCGGGAATAAAGTGAAATAGGGTAGAGAGAGGGCACCATGGGAGGCACAAAAGTAGGTGATGGAAGTAGACCAGAAGGCGGTGGATGGTTCATGTTGACTCCTTCAAGGATACTCTGTCTCATCTTTTCCACTTTGGTTGCCAGGTCAGCCTTCAAATGAGGAGCACAATAATAATAGCAGCTGCCACTTTTTGAACTTCTCCCATGTTTCAGGCACAGTATTATATTGAGCAATGTAGGTACAGTCTCACAATTCTATTTCCATCAAAAAATTGAGGACTATAGTTAAATGGTTTAAGGCTACACACTCAGGAAGCCTATCTGGCACTAAAACCCCCACTCTCCACATGACATCATATCAGTTCTGACCAAGGCTTGTGAGGTGCATTGACTAAGTTAAGGAAGATAAATATAACAATAAGGATTTACTAACGGTCTCTTACATGGCTAGCATTGGGCTGGGTCATTTTTTAAAGGAGAGGTAACAGAATTAGGTAAAAGAGAGAACAAAAATCTGACAAATACAAAGCCTTTTAACTTTCTCCCCCATACTCAGGATTGGAGACCCTGAGCTCTGTCCAGGATAAGCCCATACCTCTAGTCTAGAGGTCAGCAAACTTCTGAAAAGGACCAGACAGTAAATATTTTAGGCTTTGTAGGCCATAATGTCTGTCACACTTATTCAACTCTGCCATTGTAGCATGAACGTAGTCACAGACAGTATGTTAGTTGATGAATGTAGCTGTGTTCCAATAAAATGCTATTTACAAAAAGAGGGGGTGCGCTGTATTACAAAAAACAGGAGGTAGGCTGGGTAGTTTGCCGACCTCTGTTCTAGTCCCTCAGCTCATTTCCCGGAAAATGGATAAAGGAGTGAGTAAGATTTCCTTTCCCTTGCCTTCTCTCACCTTTCCCAAGGTTTCATTTTAAAAAGTCCTTTGCTTCTACTGTCATTTACTTTATTATCCTCTTCTAGTTCCAAATATAGTCCTTTACAAAAGATATCATCATTTATAAAAGAGACTTACAGTTTTTGTAAATAAAGGAAATGAATTCCTTTACTCTTAAGTTGGAGGAAAGGCATATAGTATATCTGAGTACTCCATGGGAAAGAAATACTTGGAGTAAGAAATGGGGTGAGAAAACTTCAAGCTCATGAAAAAACTTTCCAACATATGATTTTATAACATATACATACCAGACTATGGGCCTTTGGGACTACTGTCGACTAAGTTAGGTTCAGGTCAGACACATTCTCCTACTTTTGCTCCCTCCCTCCCCAATGTCTCTGTTCTTTTCCCCCTCCCTGCTCATTCATCTCCACAGCAAATCGGAGCTGGCCCTTAGGAGCTACCCAACATGCTGGTACCTGGCCATCACAGAGCTCAACCAGGGATACTCGCTCTCGGCCTGCTTTAATTAGCTTGCTCTGGAACAGCTTGCCATCGAAGTAAATCCAGGGGCAGCAGTGCTCCCAAGGGACTGGCTGGCCACAGGCATCATTAGCGAACAGAGCTGTGTCAACCCCACTCATGAAGAGGGCAGCAAGCTGGATCCCTCGGGCATCCAGTTTCTCAATCTGAAACCATTACAGAGGAAAAATTACTAAGAAACTACTGTTAATAACATTTACTCTTATTCCTGTCATGCTGATTCTTCCAGTTAAATTTGAACATGCTGCCCTTCAATATAGACATTTGAATGCACAAGCAGCTTTTATCCACGTCTTTCCATGAGATGCTTTGAAAGGTACTCACCACAACATTAAAAAGATACCAACTTGAGATATCTTTAATTTTTGCCTGTCAAATTAGAAAAAATTAAAAAAGTAAAGACTGAAAGAATATTCAATGCTGATGCAGATGCGGTGAAATAAACAGGAGCTCATATAAATCTGGTGAGGAATGTATATTATGATTAAACAATATGTGCCAAGAACCTTGAAAATGTTCACATTTGTTGACTCAGAAATTCTACTTTTAAGAATTTATTCTATAGAAATAGAGATGTGAATAAAACTCTATGCATAAGGATGTTAATTATAACATTACACATAATAGGGAAAACTGAAAATAATCTAAATCACCAACATTATAATAATTAAATAATACATCCATATGATAAAATATTATTTACTAAATTTTTTTTTTTTTGAGACAGAGTCTCACTCTGTTGCCTGGGCTAGAGTCCCATGGCATCAGCCTAGCTCACAGCAACCTGGAACTCCTGGGCTCAAGAAATCATCCTGCCTCAGCCTCCCAAGTAGCTGGGACTACAGGCACTCCCCACCACGCCTGGCTAACTTTTTGTTTCTATTTTTAGTTGGCCGCCTAATTTTTTCTATTTTTAGCAGAGACGGGGTCTCGCTCTTGCTCAGGCTTGTCTCGAACTCGTGACCGCAAGAGATCCTCCTGCTGCAGCCTCCCAGAGTGCTAGGATTACAGGCATGAGCCACCGTGCCCGGCCTACTAAAAATTTTCAGACATAGAAAACATGTGCTATGTTAAATGAAAAAACATAATATATAATTATATAAACAATATCGCAACTACATAAAAGTACATGATAAAGACTGGAAGAAAATTTCCACAGTGGTTATTTCACCTTGGTGTGTTAGAAGATGGCTTTAACAGGAAAAGGGGAAGTATTTGCACCTCTCCTAGGTGTGTACTAGCATTAGCAGCTGCTCTAGGACCAAGCAATACTACATTTACTGCAAATAGGAACCACTCACTGTTTGTCTTATACTGTTTCATCTTTCCCTTAGTTGACCTTACTTAAATTAAAATTTTGCAAGTCTTATTGAACTTGGTCTTCTACTTTACCCTAGGGCCTCAAAGGAGCATGGCTAGTGAAGTCAGGGGAGGGGTGTTCTGTATTAACAGCTATATTCATTGAGTACTGAGTACTTAAAATATGTCAGAAACTGTTCTTTTTTACAGATTATTTTACCTGACATCCTCATAATCCTACAAGTAAGGAAACTGAAGCTTGAAAAGTAACCTGCCCAAGGTCACATAGCTAGGAGGTAATAAAGCTAGGATTCAAACTTAAGGCAGCCTAGCTTCAGACACTATCCTCTATACTACTATGTTCTACTGCCTTCAGTGGGTGGATTTTCTTCCTTACGCTTTTCTATACTTCCTCCTAATTCCCAAAACCTATTATTAAAAGGGGGAGTGGACATTTACTCAGACAAACAGAGGATACCAGGATAAGTTCCCTGTGCTGTATCTTGTAGGAATTAGAAACCTTACCATGGTCTATGGGCCATGATTTATTTGCCCTGCACGATATCTATCTTTTCTGTCCATTCCCATCTATCAGTATGGGAGCGATGTAACAGGCACCTCGTAGTTTTATTAATAGACATAAATATTTGGTTAAATTAAATCAAACACTTACATGTAGAACTTACTCTTCTCCCCAGCTCCAGGAAAAAAAGACCTAAAGTAGAGCTATAAGCTCATAAAAGAAAGAATTTAAATGAGGGTTGTTCAAATCACCTTGAGTTCTTGGAGTTGATCTGGTTCGTAAAGCTGGGTAGACACTGCCTGTGCAAGGAAAGTGTCTAACTCATGGCGATGCAGGATTCGGCCCCCTGGCCACTGAACCATGTACCTAGAAAAATAACAGCATTGTTATCTGGCCACAAAAGTACATTTATTCACATCAAAAACACTTATTAGCTAAGAACCTATCATGAGCCATACTCTAGGCTAGGTTTTGGCAATTCCAACTCAATGAAATAAAAAGAATCTCTGCATTGGTTACTTGCAGTCTGAGTGGTAGAGGAGACAGTCATGTACATCAACAATGACAGGACAATATGTTAAGTACCAAGATAGAAGAACACACAGGGTGCTATGAGAGCACAGAAGAGGGCTACAACTGTAATGGTGAGGGAGCACATTCTGAAAAAAGTCATCAGGAGCTAAGTTTCAAATGACCCATAAAATTTAGTGAGACAAAAGATGAGGAAAGGATATTCTAGGTTAAGGGAAGAGTATTTGTGAAGGAATGGAGCTATGGTTCAGCATGATGCACCAGCTTCCATATTGCTGAAGCTAAGCATGTTTGGAGTGACAGGAGGTGAGATTAGAAAGTAAGCCAGATCATGAAGAGTCTCAAAACCAGGATTAAAGCATATGGACCTTCACACTGGAATTGTAGGAAAACATTTAACCAGGAGAGTGATATTGATTGGCTCAGAGGGGAAGAGACAAGGTATGGATACCAGTTGGGAGGTGACTATAGCAATCTGTGGCCAAAGAACTAAACAGAGGCTGAGGGGATGGAGGAGACCAGGGGACAAGGATGAGAGCTATCAAGGAGATAAATCCATAGGATTTGGTCATGGAATTTATGGGAAGAGAGTGAAGAAAAGCAAAGAGTCTAAGACTTAGAATTCCAGCTTGGGCAGATGGCTAGATGACATTGATGAGTACTTGAACTGAATGTCCATGAATTAACTATGCCTTACTGTTCTAGATACTGAGAATGCAGAAAGAGGAAGGGGGAGGAGAGGAGGAGAGAGACGAAGAGAGAGAGATGAAAAAAATACATCAGTACAAAGTCTATGTCCTTAGCTCCCTGAAAGCCCACAAGACAATAAGCCCTTTGCCCATTCTTTCATTTTTAACCTTTCCATCTTATTTTGCTGGCAAAATGTAAAGCAAAAATAGAAGAAGAAAACAAATGCAATTACAGTAGGAGACTTTAATATACCACTGTCAAGCTATGACATGTAAAATATACCTAAAATAAGTTTAAAGCCACAGAAGATTTGAATAATATTAATATAATAAATAAGGTTTAAATGCTTGATTGACTTTGTACAAAGAAAATATTTAATACATTCTTTTCAAATGCCCATGTGAATTCCCATGAGGTCTAGGACCTTGTTTGTTTCCCCTTGTTTGTCGTCATATTTCTTATTTATTATAAACTATCTAGCATAGTACATGGCATAGAATAGGTATCAGCAAATACCACTGGAGGAGTGATTGGATGCATCAATCAGGTCATGTCAAACAAAAAACAAAACAAAACACAACTCAACAAAAACACGTCCTCCAAAGCAGAATTGTACCAGTCACATTCTGACTACTGTGCAAGAAAACCTGACCTAAAGGAGCTCTTAAAAGAGTCAAGGGTGGGAGACAGGCAAGCTACAGAAAGACTAATACAACACAAGGGTGTGATTTTATGAGTTGAACAGATTGTTATGGGTGCTCTGAGAGAGTGACTGAATTTACCTGGGAGAATCACAAAAGGCTCCACAGAAGAGAGAACATTTAATTTCCTAGGGATTGGAGGTTTTTGTTTGGTTTATACTTTAATGTTAATTTGTAATTTTAAATGTCACTCTTATCTTAATATAGTGTGTGGCAGAGTGAGTGCTCAATAAATGTTTGCTAAACAAATGAGCCAAAGTCAGGACATTCAAAAAGAAATACTAGTGCCATCTTTGGACCAGCACTGCTATTCAACTAGTCTCGAATGAATTATGAGACAGAGCGTATGGTCCAATGAGTCAGAGGAGTAAGAGGCTCAGAAACGGGCAATGGAAAATAATAATAATTACTAAATCAACCAATATTTAGTGATGCTTATCATGTGTGATTTTTGGAATTACATAACTCCAGTGTGGATTTTCTCTGGAAAAACTATAGTGTTACTTATTTCCCAAGGAACTTCCTCAATCTCAATGACAATATAACATTTTTATTATTACTATTAGTAGTAGTTATATTATTATACATACTATATATGAGCACTATATATTCTATTATAATATATGCAGCAAACTGTAAGTTATGCACATGAATAACATTTACTAAAGGCCTCTGATATTTTAGACACCTTGCTAGGAACTTTATATATGTAGAATGTAGTGACAAAGAATACAAACTTGGAGGCTGACATCCTTGATTCTAATGCAGGTCCCACTACTCCTTTTCTATGTGACTCTGGGCAATTGCTTCATTTTTTTCTTTAACACAACTCACTTTTAAAATAAACTTTTTATTTTGGAATAATTTTTTCTAATTCTATTTTATTTTTTTGAGACAGGGTCTCACTCTGTCACCTGGGCTAGAGTGCAGTGGTATCATCATAGCTCACCGCAACCTCAAACTCCTGGGCTCAAACTATCTTCCTGCCTCAGCCTTCTGAGTACCTGGGACTATGGGCACAGACCACTACGCCTGGCTAATTTTTCTATTTTTTGTATACACGGTGTCTCACTCTTATTCAGGCTGGTCTCGAACTCCTGGCCTCAAGCAGTCCTCCCACCCCAGCCTCCCAAAGTGCTAGAATTACAGGCGTGAGCCACCACGCCTGGCCTATTTAGAATAGTTTTAGCATAGACAGAAACTTATCCTAAAAAGCTTCACTGAGGTATAATCTACATACCATAAAATTAATCCATTATAAATCTATCACAATTCAATAATTTTTAGTGAATTTACAGGGTTATACAACTATTACTACAATTGAGTTTCAGAACATTTGCGCTGCTCCCAAAAGATCCCTCATGACCATGTGCAGTCATTTGCCATTCCGACCTAAGGCAATCACTAACCTACTTTCTAGCTCTATAGATTTGCCTGTTTTGGACATTTCATATAAATGGAATAATAAAATATGTGGTTTTTTCTGTCTGGCTTCTTTCCTTAGCATAATTTTTATTTTAATTAAACTTTTTATTTTGATATTATTGTAGATTCATGTACAGTTGTAAGGAAAAAAAGGGAGATCCCTTGAATACTTTACCAAGTTTTCCTAATGGTAATATCTTACACAACTGTAGTACAATATCACAGCCAGGATACTGACATTGATCCAGTCAAGATATAGAACAGTCCCATCACTAGGAGGATCCATAAAGTTACTTTTTTGGGGGGAGGGAGGTTTGAAGGAAAGAGACATTTTATTACTTTGCCAGCAAAGGAGGAGGATGGAGACTTCTGTCTGAAATGCCATCATCCTCCCAATAAGCAGAAATACAGAGTTTTTAACCCAGTGACCTCCACCCAGGACCTCCCTTTACCAGGTCAGGGCTGAGCCATCTCCTTTAGCACAAATAACAAAAGACTCACTCTGCCCCTCTAAACCACTGGCCTGAGGCAGGGATGCAGGATTCAGTTCTCAAAAAGGAGTGCAGGATGTGTTAAAAAGACAGAAAACATTTTTGCTGTTTTTTTTTTTCAGGCCATTTCCTCTGTCACATATTTCCCACTCTCAATATTTCCCTTCTATATCTATGGGAGGAGGGGTGACTACTCTGATACTACCTATCCCCTCTCCCCTGTCAATTTTACCCTTCCATATCTATGGGAGGAGGGGCGACATAGTCATCAGAGCTACTTCCATCTGAGACATCAAGTTACCTTTTATAATCACATCTGTCTCCTTATCCCACTCCACTCACATTCCTAATCCCTGGCAACCACTAATTTGTTCTCCATTTCCATAATTTTGCAATTTTAGCAATGACATATAAATGGAATCACATAGTATATAATCTTTTAAGATTGGCTTTTTTACTTAGCATAATTCCCTGAAGATTCATTCATTTTTTTAATCAATCGTTTGCTGTTTTTTATTGCTGAGTAGAATGCCATGGTATGTATAACAGATAAACCATTCATCCATTGAAAAACATCTGGGTTGTTTCCAGTTTGGCACGATTAAGAATAAAGATGCAGAGGAGGAGCCAAGATTGCGGATGAGACAAGCCGCCAGCCACAAGGTCTCTGCAAAAAAGACGAATTTTAGAAGAAAGAGAAAAAAAATAAGTGAGCAGAGAAACATAGATCGGGTGAGGGTCAGAAGGAAGGGTGCCTGAAACTACAGGAGACTCCAAGGGAAGACGTTGCGGAGGAGAACTGAAAGCAGAAAGGTCCCGAGAGGCTTGGAGACCAGCGACAAGGGTAGGTGGAGCAGTTAACTTCGCCCTCCCTTGCATCTTGGACTGCTGGTGGGCTCCTGAGCGGCTGGAGAGACCTGCCAACACCAGCACAGAGATGGCTGTCGCCAGTGAGCAGTGGCCTCTTGTGGACTCAGTGCCGGGCTTGTAGCCCCCTCGGGGCACCTCCCCGGGCGCAGACCCGAGCCTAGCGGCAGACGCCATAGTGCTCCATTCTCTCCTTCCCCCTCCCTACCCGTGCGTGTCCTGAGAGACAATTTAGCCATAACACGGAGGCATCTCCAAGGAACGGGACCTTTCCACTTGCGGCCCTACAGCAGACTGAGAGGTCCTCAGACTGCGAGTTCCCTACCCGCCAGCCCTCCAAGGTGCTACTTGCCTGGGGAATCCAGGAGAATGGGGCAAACCCAGAGGTGGAGTGAAATCGATCCAGCTTGGGCACCCTGTAGGTGATTCAAGACCAGCACCTCTCCCCCTGGCATGGTCAGGGATTGATCTCCAGGGTCCAGGAGTCAGGCCTGCAGACCAGACCTCGTACACCCAGGTCACGATTGCACTGCCCTGGGGCACAGAGGAGAGATCTGTGAAAGAGCCTACCGAGGAGTATGTGCCTTCAGGGGCAGATCAGCATGCTGGAGCGGCAACCCTCCTCCTAAAAAAGGGCTGTGCACCTAGCGCAGGCTACGATCCTGGGTAGGGAGCCTCCCGGCCAACATCACAGCCAGGGGAGATCCATAGGCCTGAGGCCCTGCTTGCTGGCAGAGGCCTGGGAGAGGACACAGAGAGGGGGAGATTGGAGGGGAGCGAGACCTTCTCCAGAGTGCGGGTCTTGGACAGCCCCACCCCTAAAGCCCAGACTTTCAGCTGAGTGGAGCCATTTCAGCCCCTCCTGGCAGCTCTGCACAGAAACAAAGAGCAGAAGTTGACCCCTGCTAACAGCAGTGTTGGAGCTTGAGGGCAGGCTTGCCCAACCCAGCCCCACCCAGACTCACTCCTGGTCCAGCCCCCATTGAGGGGGAGAATAAGGACACCTCAGGTTACGATCCTGGGTAGGGACCTCCCGGCCCACGCCACAGCCAGGGGTGATCCATCGGCCTGAGGTCCCGCTTGCTGGCAGAGGCCTGGGAGAGGCCAGGGAGAGGGGGAGAGTGGAGAGGAGTGAGACCTGCTCCAGAGTGTGGGTCTTGGATAGCCCTAACCCCCTCGCCCAGACTTCCAGCTGAGTGGACCCAATTCAGCCCCTCTCCGCAGCTTTGCGCAGAAACAGAGTAGACCTTTCAACCTGCTAGCACCAGTTGTGGAGCCTGAGGGCAGGATTGCCCAACCGAGCCCCACCCAGACTTACTCCTCCCACTGAGAGGGAGAATGAGGACACATCTGGAAATCCCAGGGCCCCACCAACCACCCGAGGCATAAGAGGGCCTCTCTAGAGGAATAAGAGCTAGCTACAGGACCCCAAAACAGCACTGTAGCTCGCTCCTCCATGCAAGTGCCACCTACTGATAGGGAGGTCATCGTACACACCTTTTACTGCATCTACTGATTCATCATAAAGGGTGTGGACAAATCTAATCCACAAACACCAACTACTGGCTCAGAGACTATTCAGGGTGTGTGATTATCCAAACGAAAATTTAAAGGCAAGAAAGAACAACTGATCCAGATGGGAAGGAACCACCGAAAAAACTCTGGAAGTATGAAGACTCAAACGGAAAGCACATCCTCAAAGAGGAACAAAAGCTCCCCAGCAATGGACATTAACCAAACTCAGAACACTAAAATGACAGAAAAAGAATTTCAAACATGGATTGCAAGAAAACTGAATGATATACAAGAAAAAATGGATCGCCAACACAAAGAAACCACAAAAAAAATCCAGGACTTGGAAGAAAAAGTCACTGAAGAAATTGAAATATTAAAGAAAAATCAAACCGATCTCCTGGAAATAAAGGACTTATACAGGGAACTACAAAACACCGTGGAAAGCCTCAAGAACAGGGTAGATCAAACAGAAGAAAGAATCTCAGAGATTGAAGACAACTGCTTCCAATTAAATAAGTCAGTCACAGAAATTGAGCAGAAAATTAAGAGAAAAGAAATAAGCCTACAAGAAATGTGGGATTATGTGAAAAAACCGAACCTGAGGGTGATAGGGGTTCCGGAAGGTGAAGAAGAAAACACTTAAGGGCTGGAAAAGCTATTTGAAGAATTAATAGAGGAGAATTTTCCAGGCCTTGTTAAAAATCTAGATACACAGGTACAAGAAGCTCAATGGACCCCAGGGAGATTCAATGGAAATAGGAAGACACCACGTCATGCAGTCATCAGATTGACCAAAATAGCCACTAAAGAGTCCCTTCTATGAGCTGTAAGGTGAAAGAAACAAGCAAAATACGAAGGAAAGCCCATGAGAATAACTTCAGATTTCTCAACTGAAACCCTACAAGCAAGAAGAGACTCATTCTCATTCATCTGAAACACAATAATGCCCAGCCTAGAATCTTGTACCCTGAAAAACTAAGTTTCATATATGAAGGAGAAATAAAGACATTCTCGGATAAGCAAAGACTGAGGGAATTCACCAAGACAAGACCAGCTCTCCAAGAAGTACTCAAAACAGAATTACACAAGGATCAGCACAATAAACACTCTCGAATGTGAAACCACTGAAAAGTTAGAGATCAAAGGCTAAATCCCACAATGGCTCAAGACAGAACACAAAGCAACAAAATGCAACCCAACAGAATGAACAGTAATTCACCCCACTTATCAGTTCTCTCAATAAATGTGAATGGTTGAAACTCCCCTCTCAAGAGACATAGACTGGTCGAATGGATAAAAAAAAAAAAACAAAAAAC
>CAUYSK010039910.1:0-37481 GCA_963575035.1 Avahi laniger | reverse complement strand
GCCTCCCCCTTAACTTCCTGGCCCTTCTCATACTTTCCTCCTAATCCGCTGGTCCAAGGGAGGCTGGTGTCAGGGCAAGCATTTTCAGAGTATCTAATTAAAACTAGGCGTTCAAATGCTTGGCCTGGCACCCAGGGAAAGTGGAGCCGGGCAGGCAGCGAGCCCTGCCTGCGAACCCCTGGGCCTCGGGGGCCTTTGACTTGTACCAGCAGGGTCCAGCTCACAAAGCAAAGCCTGAAGCTTGCGCCGAACACGGTGAACGGCCCGTGAACGGTCAAGAGAGGACAGTTCCCGACGGCACGGAATGAAAAGGGTAACTGGACTGAAGTGAAGGTGCAGTGTGGGTCTCGACAGTGGGTGTCGTATGGACCAAATGCGTGTGTCCCCACATTCGTGTGCTGAAGCCCTGCCCCACAGTGTGGCAGTATTTAGAGGCAGGGCCTTTGGGAGGCGATTGGGTTTAGAGGGTGGGGTCGTCATGGTGGATTAGCGCCCAGAGCTCTCTCTGCCTTGTGAGGACACAGTGAGAAGGTGGCCGCCTGCAGGCCAGGGAGAGGGCCCTCACCAGCACCCAGCCACGCGGCTGCCTTGACCTCAGACTTCCTGCCTGTGAGAAACGAGTGTCCCTTATTTAAGCCACACCCTCTGCCATATTGCTATGGCAGCCCAAGCTGACTAGGACAGAAGTGTCCTCCTGGGAAGTGGGGTATGGGACCTCTCAGACCCTCCGTGGCCATCCTTCCAGATTCAAAGCCACGGGCTTTTCAGGGCCATTTGGACATGGTGAAGGTGCAGAGTGGGGCACCCAGGCCAGGGCGGTATCTGCAGGTCTAGGCTGGGGCCCCATCTTCAGAGGCCTGGACAGGAGCTGGGGGCAGCCGCTGGGGGCAGCAGGTGGGGGCGGCTGAGATGTGGCCAGTGTGCACTGGGGAACATACTGGCAGGTCTCCCAGCCTACCAGACCCCCACACTGAGGATGCATCCCTGGCAGATGGCCGTGAGAGTCGGGGGTCCTGGCAGGATTAGGTCAGCCCACAGGCCCTCTCAGGGAGTCGAGAGCTGGGCTTGGGACCTGGCAGCTGTGGGTTCAGTTCCAAGCTGTGCAGTTTTGCCTGATTACAGCTCCATGACCTGGGTCACGGGTAGAAGCGCTGCTGAGTGCAGTCCCTGGTATGTGACGGGGCACAGGAACTGAAAGATGGTCTTGTTATTCAGATCATTACTCATCGCCCTCCCCACCTGCTGTGCAGGGCTCTGCAGCCACCAAATGTGTTTCCCCCACTAGATTTAAGAAACATTTATTGGGCACCTGCTGTATGTTGAAGACCTAGAGAAAGTCACTTGTTGGTCCAGTATGTCCACTCTGGCTCAAGGCGATGTGACATTAGGGGACATACACTGCACTTGGAGCCCGGAGACCCGAGCCTTAGTCCTGGCCAGGCCACAGACTTGCTGCGTGACCTAGACCAGCAGCCCTGTCTGGCTATTGGTGGTTTCCTCCATGTGGGGAGCGGGAGGGGGTCAGCCTAGGTGCCTGCTGAGCCCTGGCCTTCTGGGCTGCCTCCCGTAAGAGCCTCAGATGTCCCTTGGTCCGGAAGGGCCGTACTTGTCTAGCAATGCAGTGACACCCTCCAGGACGTGAGTGGCAGGGCACCTGCTGCTTGAGGCTTGAAGAGTCCTGGGAATTGCCAGAGCTGGGCGGGCATCTGCCAGGAGCCCATGGCCAGCCTGGGTGCCCAGGGCTGCTCCCTGCCCTGCTTCTCCCGGCTTCTGCCTCTGGAAGGAAACCCTCCCCCACACACAAACTCTCGCTGGCCCCGTGCGGGCACTGTGGCGTGGCCGTCCTCAGAGTATCACTACCCACTCTGCGGACGCAAGGCAGGCTCAGAGAGCTGACCAGGCAGCCAGCGAGTCCTGGGTGGGCTCAGAGGCCAGCTCCGGCTCTTCCCACCTGAGGGGCTGGTGTGTCGACAGGCCTCGCGACGTCCGATGTTTTGACCTTTTGATGGTGTGAAAGCAACATGCATTCAGTAGAAACATACTTCAAAAATGTTGAATTTTGATCTTTTTCTGGGCTAGCGCTAAGTGGTATGGTACTCTTGCATGAGCGATTCAATGAGTTACTATAAAGTAGGCTTTGTGTCAGATGCTTTCCCAGCTGTAGGCTAACACAGGTGTTCTGAGCGCATCTGGGGGGCTGGGCTAAACTGACCTCATGGTCAGTAGGTGTAGTCCACACAGTCTCAATGTGGGCTGTCTTCACCTCGCCACGGGTGTCTCAGGACATAACCCCATCGTAAGTGGAGAAGCATCCGTGTTGGTTTGCCGTGGCCACCATGGCAAAGTGCCACAGACAGAGTGGCCTAAGTAACATTTATTCCTTCACAGTTCTGGAGACCGGAGTCTGGATCCAGTGTGGGCAGGGCTGGTTCCGTCTGAGGCCTGGGGGGGCCTCGGCTTCCAGACGGCCGTCTTCCCCCCGTGTCCTCACATCATCTTCCCGCTGCGGGTACCTCCGAGCCCAAATTTCACCTTTCACTAGCTGTGTTGGATCAGGGCTCACCCTAATAACCTCACTGTACCTTAATGACACCTTTAAAGGTCCTGTCTCCAAATGTAGTCGCATTCTGAGGTCCCGGGGGTCAGGGCTTCAATGTGTGGATTTGGGGGGACACAGTGGGGCGCTCTGCAGATGGATCTCTCCGTGGCCTCCTAGGGCCCTCGTTCCCCCTGCCCACGTGCTATGTCCAAGAGGACGGGAGCATGTGGCCAACTCAGCTGTTTCCCTTTTCCTGCCCTCCCTGAGAGAAGGCTCCTTCAGGCTCTGGGGGACTGCTGGTGACCCCACGGCTCTGTCTGTGGCTGTCACTCTGTGAGCAGAGCCCATTCGTGGCCGAGAGTGCCTTTGTCCTCCTGAACTCCTGCCCCAGGACAGGAAAAATCACAGGGCTTGAATGCGGCAGGAGCTGCTGGGAGGGGCCCCCGCGGCCTGGGGGGGCTCTGGGTCTGTGCCCCTGGGTCTGCCCTTCTCGCTGGGCTGGGAACCTCCTCTGACTCACTGGGCTCCCTGCCCTGTTTCTCCCGGCTTCTGCCTCTGGAAGGAAACCCTCCCCCACACACAAACTCTCCCTGGCCCCCTGCGAGCTGCAGTGGGCAGAGCTGTGGCAGGTGGGCCTATGGTGGGTGGAGTCTGCAGTGGGCAGAGCTGAGGTGGGTGGGCCTGAAGTGGGTGGAGGCCGGAGACTGAAAGTCAGTTGGCTGCAGCTGCCTTAGATCCAGGGTGGGTAACTATGGGGAGAGAGACCAGAGTTTGAATCCTGTCTCTGCCCGTACTGGCTGTGTGGCTTTAGGCTGGTTAGTTAACCTCTCTGAGCTCAGTTTCTAATTCTGCCAAATGAACATAAGCACACTTACCTCCTGGAATGGCTGTGAAGATTTGAAGCAAGGTCACGTCAGACTTTTGGCATTTTCTTTCTGGGATCAAAATGGCAAGTGCTTCCTCTTGGGACTTCGGTAGTGGAGGGTGTTTTTGCTGTCTCTGGGGAAGTCTGGAGTGAGCCTGCCAGAGGTGTGGAGGGACCAGGCGTAACCCACTGATCCGCACTCCTGTCCTGTCTGCACCAGGCAGTTACTGTGTGAGCGAAGATAAGATGCATAAGGATGATTTGTAAACGGTTAATTGCTATACTCATAAAACGTAACTTTTTGCTTGGTAGGCAAGTTTCAGACATTAGATCAGGAACACGTATTTTTTTCTGAGCATTTTCTGCAGAGCAGGGAAGCTGCTATGATCTACGTTATGGGTCCCCAAACCTTTCAGAAAATGAAGACTCCTTTTTGAATTAACTCATGTTCCAATGGTTGTATTCAGATATCCATACTGCTGAAGAACATATTCAGTAACAAAAGCAACAGGGGATTTTGTGATACTTCCAAGTAAAGCTTCACTTTAAAAATTCCCTGAGCAGCCACATGAAGTGAAAGCCATGGTCCCTGTGTGTGCAGCAGACTAAGCAGCTTGTCTGCAGACAGCCGCATGTACAGACTCTCCACAGTCCCCAGGTGGGGACGCGCTGATTTAGGCATGTCCCTGGACTCCTCGTGGAGGGGTGTGTGTGCGTGTGCGTGTGGTAGTGAGGTGGGGTGGGAGAGTGGGGAGGACGTGGCCACCTGCAGGCTGGGGGAGCCTGGCTCTGGTCTGTGTATCAGTGATGGAGCAGAGGTTTTGCACAGTGGTGTTCTGGTGCCTGGGGTCATCGCTACAGTGGCATCCTGGTTTTCTGTGGCTGCATAACAAACTACTCACACCTCAATGGCATGAAACAAGCGTTCTGTTACACTCATGGGTCCTGAGGGCCAGACATTCGGAAAGGGTGTGGGGCAGATGCCCATCTCCTTGCCATGATGTCTGTGTTTTCATCTGGGAGGACCTAAAGGCTGGAGGTGACTCTAGAGCTGGGGCCAGAATCTCCCAAGAGCATCTTCACTCGCATATCTGCTAGTCGATGCTGGCCATCCGCTGGGACTCAGTGGCTGTTCAGCCACAACAGCTCCACGTGACTTCCACGTGTAGTCCCTTCGCATGGGGTGGTTTGGGCTTCCTCACAGCATGGCTGCTGGGCTCCAAGAATGAGCCTCATAAGAAAGCCAGGCAGAAGTTTGTGGCATTTTAGGAGTGAGCTTGGAAGTCAACTGCTGTCAATATTGCCCTATTCTTTGGTCAAGGCCGTCACAAAGGTCCACCCAGCCTCAAGGGGAGGGGTCTTAGATTCCACCACTTACTGTGAGAAGGGCCGGTGCCATTTGTATTCATAGAAGAGCACATGGGATGGTTGCGGTCGCCATCTTTGAAAACACAGCGTGTCACAGTGGTTTGATCAGATAGCCTAAGAGGAGTTCAGAGAGAGAACTGACTTCTGGAAGGACACAGTAGGGGCTGCTGGAATGCATGGATCAGATGACGCATGCTGTGGGAAGCGCGAAACAGACACATGAGCCAAAGGTTGCAATTCATTGTGATGTGTGGCTTCCCCCTATTCACTGAGCACCTCCTCGGTGGTGGGCACCCGGCTGGCTGCTGGGCCTCCAGGTGAGCCAGGCAGGCATGGGGCTCACAGCCCCTTAAGAGGAGACAGACGTCAGAGGGCGTTCAGTGCAGCAGGTGGGCATGAGAGGACAGCGGTTCCTGCACCCAGCTGCCATTTACTGCCCACCCTGGGCCAGCCCTAGGCGGGGCACTAAGGACCTGGGCTGGGTCAGACCCCAGGAGACTGTGGCCTGGGGCTGACAGCAGTACCAGAGGGGTGTGTGGAGGTTGACAGGGAACACGGTACATTTTCCCATAGTCAGTTCCATCTGGAAATGTTTGTGCACAAGCCTTGCGTCCGTTCTTAGGACCCCAAGATAGAATCGAGCTGATCGTGTCCTTGGGGAGCCACTGTCTGGCCACAGGCAGGTTGGGATCAAATGGGAGAAACCAGAGTCTGTGTGTGCAGGGAGAGGGCCAGGTCACCTCGGGGCGGCGTTCCAGGGGTCTCTGCAGTGTGCTTGTGCAATGACTGAAAGGGAGCCGTGGCGCATCCCAGGAGGAAAGTGCCTGTGCCTGGGGTTCCGGTGGTGCTGGCACCACGAGCTTCCTGTGTGTGCCCACGTCTTTGTGTCCTCGTCGGTCCCCTATCTCTGTGCCCACGAGTGTGAGTGGCTTGGGGACCGGGGCTGCATCTGCCTCACCGCTTGGCAGTGACCCACCCAGTGCATGTTTGCTCAGTGGAGGTTCACCATGTCTGGCCACACGGGGACAGTCAGAGACCCTCGGAGCCCCCTGCTGGGCCCAGGCTGTGAGGGCCTTGGCGAGAACGGGGCCGGCTCCAGAATGCAGCGTCTTGGCTCATGGTTATAATTAGCCATCAGCCCTTAAGTAGGTTAGGAAGGAAGCGCCCACGTGTGATTTGGCGTGATCTTCCAACACGCAACGCTTGGGCAGGACAGTAGGGAGGCCTAGACCTAGCCTGAAACCGACATGTGACCTATAAAGTGAGTCTCCAGGGCAGGGGGTACTCTACGGCATGGGTGGGGGGTTGCCAACCTTCGAGAGGGCAGTTGGGCAACGTGGATGAGAATTCCAAGTGCGTGTTCCTTGTGCCCTTAATTCCATGCTTAGAAAATTAGCCCAGAGAAGCCCCCGTGCCAGAGGGCAGAGCTAGCATGGGGTGCTCAAGGCCACAGGGTGCATGAGCTGTGCTGTCTGCCTGCAGGGACTGGCTGAGAGCACCTCGGCACAGGACCGGGGCCAGCTCTAGTGTCCCCCAGCTCCCCGCCCTAGGGAGACACATCTCCTGGCCCCTGGCCCATGGGGGCTTCTAGGCCAGGGGAGGCAGGCAGGCCGGGGGACAGCAGCCACCCAGCAGCACTGTGTTCCATGGAAGTGTGCTTACTCCTCTCCTAGGAGGCACCTGCCCACCCTCTGAGTTGCCACCTCACGTCACCTCCTCCCAGAAGCCCTCTCTGACTGCACATAGGTTCATCTCCCTGCAGCGCCCCCAAGGAGTTCTCTGCTTGTTGTCATGGTCAGAAGGAAAGATCCGAAAGGCAGAGCTGGAACTGTGCATCCCGGAACTCGCCCTGGGGGAGCCGGAACTGCAGGAGTGCACGGGTGTGTGCGTGGTCTTAGAACACTTACTCACAATTATTAGAATATATCTAGGAAATCTGGAAACCCCACACCAGTCGTTTGCATGATACACACAGCAGAGCTCTCCGAAATCATCTTGGCAGATGGAGTAGGGTTCCAGTGAGCACCCTCTGCTTTGGGCTGACCCCGGATTTTCCCCTGTGTGAGTACCCAAGGAGCCCCATGTCCCAATATCAAGGTGGATTTACCTCCAGAGCAAACCCAGGAAGACAGGAGAACAAGACCAACATGGGCTTGCCAAGCTGGGAACACCTGCTCGGGCTCCAGTGTTCACTCGGCCCCCAGAGAAGGATGAAACTAAATATAGATCCGTGGGCAGAGAGCGGAAATGAACAGTTGAAACGATTCCCAAGGATCACGGGATGACGAGTGCCTTGCTATCTGAGTGAAAGGTGGGTCGCTGGATGGAGGGGAGTTTGGCTCTCCCACGCCCTGTTGGCCTGGCCCGCCCCTCCCCCGCCGCCTGCCCTGCTGGGACAGTGCCCATGGGCACCTCTGTCCCTCTGGGGCCCGGCGCTGCCCTGCTCCTCTGTTGAGCGAGTGAACGCATGATCTGCAGACCAGCAGGGGGCTGAACAGGCCCCCGCTGGGCCCTCACCTAGCCCTGTGACCCTCTCTGTGAAATGGGGCGACCAGCTGTTCCTGTGGGACGTGGACCAATGAGAGAGTGCACAGGGCCAGGACTGCATCTATTTTGTCCACCGTGGTATCCCTAGGGCCTCGACCAACTCAGGGCACAGAACAGGCCCTCAAACGTTGGGTGAATGAGTGAAGGAATGAACCAATGCCTTGACTGTTTTAGCATTTGGAGTTGAGTGCACCTTGGCCCAGTGGCACAGTTTTGGCTTACAGAACGCAGCCACGGGGACCTGCAGTGGTTTCCAACGGCACAGAGCGCCGCGGAGGATCGGGGCAGGCGCTCTGTGCCCGAACACGGGGCTGTGGCAGCAGGAGGAGGGGCCTGAGCACACCTTGCACCGATCAGGGTCACCTGAAACACACGGGGCACGCGGCACATGCGGTATCACAGTTGGCCTCCTGGTTTGATGACTGAGGGAAACCGTGGGACCTGCGGTCGTGGCATCTGGAATGACGGCAGGTTGGTGGGTTTCTGTGAACAAAGTGGGAAGCTGCTGCCAGGTTAGGTCTGCACCAACGGGGCGAAGAGGAGCGTGAAGTGTTACGTGGGTTGATAGTCCAGAAGCGGCTCCTCCAGCTCACAAGGCGTGTGGGGTCCGAATGGTCAGAGTGAAGAAACCGAGGCGCCCACCTGTGGTTTCATCTGGGTCTGGAGGTTCTCCCACCAGGACACACGGTGCGGCCGAGAGCTGCCTCCACGTCGCAGGTAGCAGTGGCGTCTGTGGGGTTCATCCAGCAGCAAGGCCTAGGGGCGGGTCTGTGTGGGTCCTGCTCAGAGTTCAGGACTGGGTGCAGCTGGGCGAGGCCCCGGTGTGCAGAGGTCAGTGTGGAGGACCCCACCATCAGGAGGTCGCCATCGGTCCATCGCAGCCATGGGATGTTGTGGCCAAGGACCCAGAGGAGCAGCTCCGTCACTGCAACCCCAGTCCTATGACTGCTCCCTGCACTGGCTGGGTCACCAGTTTCACAGCTCATCTGATCTGCCCTGTGTCTTGGGAATAGTTGTCCCCATTTTATAGATGAGCAAACTGAGGCTCTGAGGGGTCATGTGACCTGCCCAAGGTGACATGGCTGGGGATTGGTGACCCTTCAGTTCCTGCCCTTCTGAGCACCCCACCTGCCACCCACCAAGCTGGACCCATTCATGAGTGCACACCCAGGACAACTGGTGGATGAGGCTCCTTCTGGAGCAAAGGTGTGGCCCTCTGGGAACACTAGGCCAGGGGCCAAAATCTAGGGCTAGGGGACAATTAAAGTTTTATTGGAACATGGCCACACCCATTTGTTTACACATTGTCTACAGCTGCTTTTCAGATACAAGGGCAGAGCTGAGTAGTTGCCACGGAGACTACGTGGCATGCCAAGCCTAAAATACTCACCGTCTGGGCTTTCAGAGGAAACACCGTGGACTCCTGCGCTAGACTGTGAGACCCAGAGAGGACCTAATCATTTTTCCCCTTTCCAATAGCCACCCCCTGCCCTGCACACCTGGCCTCTGAGCCCTCAGGGGACACAACTCACAGCTGTTGTTTGGAGCCACCTCAGACCTTGCTTGACCGGCTTTACCTACTTCAGTGGATATTTGAAATTCCTCGTAAGACCAAGCCCCAATTTACCGATGTAAAAACTGAGGCTCCGCAGAGTTAAATCAGGTCTCTGAGCTTGCACGGCTGCCCCTGACAGTCGGTCCAAACCAGGTGGTGCTGGCTCCCGTCCCGGCTCCTCCAGGTCCAGTAGGCTGGTGGCAGAGCAGTAGTCCAGCCTGGAGGGGAGCAGGGCGCTGCCGTGGTTTCCCGGAGGGCCGCGTCCCTTTGCAGTGGAGGTCGTGCGTTAGTGACAGCAGCCACCAGGCTTGCTGTTCCTGCCGTGGCTCCCAGCACAGGGGCTTCATTATCTCAGGGGATTAGATAATCACAGCCCCTCGTACTTGAATCTTACCCCTTGAGTTTATGTTTCATGTGATTATCACAGCAGGGACCTGTTAGACCCAATTATTAGAACTGATCTTAAAATTGTGAAATGAACCTACCTCACTTGTGGTTAAGTCTTGGGGTGTGGTTGCTCCTTTTTAAATGTTTATATTTTTTGATAGACTTTATTTCTTAGAGCAGTTTCTGGTTTACAGAAAGTGCAGAGAGGTTCCCATACATGCCCCCTTCCCATCCCGGTTTCCCGTTATCAACGTCTTGCCCAGGTGTGGTTCGCTTGTTATGACCGATGAACCAATATTGATAGGTTATTATCTGAAATCCGCAGATACACCTTGGGGTTCCCTCCTGGTGTTGGACATGCTCTGCTTTGGACAAACGCACGCAGACCTGTGTCCACTGTTATGTCACATTAGTGTACAGAGCAGTGTCACCGCCCTAAAAATCGTGTGCCCCACCTGTTCATCCCTCCCTCCCCCAGACCCCCGGCGACCACCGATCTCTTCACTGCCTGCCTTCTCCAGAATGTCGCAGAGTTGGAATCATGTGGTATGCAGCCTTTTCAGGCGTATTTCACCCAGCAATGTACATTTAAGCTTTCTCCATGTCTTTCTGTGGCTTGATAGCTTGTTTCTTTTTATCAGTGAAAAATATTCTGTTGTCTGGATGTTCCCCAGTTTGTTCATCCATTCACCCTCTGAAGGACACCTTGAAAGTTCTGTTTTTATTTTTATTTGTTTATTTTCCATCTCCTCCTCCCCTAAAGTTCTCTTTTTAATGTAAAATCCATACACGACAGGCTTTGGGCCAGGTTCTGGAGGACCGAGGTGAATGTCATCTGGTCCCTCCTTCCAAGGCCTTTCTGGTCTGGGACCACTGACAGACAGGTGGCCAGGGCTATCCACCCACTCAGACCTTGTGCAAAGGTGCATGCCACACACAGCCAGGAAGTGGGGGAGGGGAGCCTGTCGCCCTGGCGGGAATCCCAGAGGACTTCGCAGAGACAGTGGCATAGGAGGTGACTCTTAAAGGAAGGTATAGAGAAGCCAGGAGGGCCTTCCACATGGAGGGAACAGCATGCGCAAAGGCCCAGAGGCACCAAAAAGCATGTGTCCGTGAACGATGAGTAGGCTTGGAGGCAGGCACCAAGAAGGTGGGGTTCTGGGAACTGGAGTTGTCCAGAGGGGGACATTTAAGAGTTATACTCACTGAAGGATGTGTGTTTAGGTGCACAGCAGCGGTGTGACTTTGTTACCGAATCAAGGTGAACGTCACTGACAAACAGGCATGTTAACATTTAGTTTGCCATTCTGGAAAGGACGCAGTGGGTTAGGTCACATTGGTCCAAGCAACTGTTGGCATCGTCATTGTTCTGGCCAACGCTGTGCTTTGTGAGAACCACGGAGGACCAGCCTTTAGCCCTGCGGTGCCACCTCCCTCCTGGAACCTGACTCCAGCTGGGGCGTGGTTTCACAAGTGTCTTGGGGACGTCCCGTCCCTCTCTCCCAAAGTGCACGTTCGCTCTGCACTCCGGAAGGCACTGTCTGAAAGGACAGCCTGTAGTCTGATCGCTGGCACGCACCAGGCCAACTCGGTGAGAGACAGCCGGCGTGGCACCGGCCAGGCTGGGCCTTGCCGTTGGGAGCCGGCAGCTCCAACGCTGACGCCCGCGAATGAGTTACTCGGAACAACCAAAGCCATTTTAAAAACAAAAGCTCTGGGCCCCCTGAATCACGAACCGTGTGTGGGGCTCAGGAGCGCGTGCTGGGAAGGCCCCCCGGGCGGTGCCGGTGCAGCCGTGTTGGCAGCCTCGGGCCGGGCTTGCCTGTGCTTACCTCCCTCGACCTCGGTGTCCTCACCTGTGGGAGGGGCCGTCACAGCTGTCTCGCATGGGTGTCGTGGGGGACAGTCGACACGTGCATTGCCCTGAGGACAGGGCCCAGTGCGCAGCGAGGGCTCAAGAAATGCCAGTTGTTAAAAAGAAGGAAACAGTTTCCTTTCCACGAGCTTCCGCAGCTGCCTGCTGCACGTGGAGTTGGGGCTGGCGCCAGGGACAGAGGGGAGTCGGTGCCTGTCCCTAGCCCTGGGCAGCTGGGAGGCAGGGCGGAGGCGCCTTGTGCCTCAGCAGCTTCGTTCAGGACTGATCTGTTATTTGGAAAGATTGTTCCCATCAGCAGTTGTGCACTCCCGGCCGCCGGCTCCCTCAGACCTTCATGGCCAGCCAGCTCAGCGTCAGGGCAGAAGGAGTTTGTCTCCAGAGCACAGTCTGAGGGGGGCTGGGTGGGCTGGCACGAGCCGCCCCATCCTCTGCCACGCTGAGCCCCTGCTCTCCCGCAGGCCCCTGGGCAGTGCCGACAGTTGGGGTCTTCTGCGTCCCTGCAGGGAAGCTGGCGCAGCAGCACAGGGCAGCCTGGCCGGGACAGCCCTCCCCGCACTGCCGCGAGCTCGCAGGGCGCCTCTCCCAGCCTCCGTCTGCTCACCTGCGGCACCTGCTCTGCTGCTGCCGTCGGAGGGGAGGCACCCTCTGGGGAGCACCCATCGGGTGTGTCGTTGCCTACTGGTCAGGGACGAGGGCGCCCAAGAGGAGGCAAGCAGGGTTGTGCAGGTTTGCCACGGCCACCCTGGCCTCTCCTAGCATGCCCCTGTCCTCGCAATTTGGCAGCCACGGCAGATGCAAATAGTGAACCCTCTTGGCGGGATAAAAAGGCCCATGCTTCAAATGCACAACATCCACCCACCTGTGGTCCCAAGGGGGCTGGAGGGGAAACCTGCAGAGGTGGCACTTGCGCCTGGACGTCCTCGCGGTGCAGTGTCTGGCTGCCGTCACCAGAGGGCAGCACCACTGCCACCAACCCACACTGGCGGCTCTAGGAGGGTGGGGTAGGATCCTGCAAGCACATGGCAGCTCTTGCAGTAGCTTTGCCCTCAGAGCCAAATACATTTCCAGAAGCCTGGAAACGGGTGATGTCAGGCCATGTGTTCCCGAAAATAACGACAGCTATTGTTTCTTGAGCACTAATTGTTTTCCTGGGCTGGTTGCTAGGCAAACAGTTTTGTCCATAGGCCTGATGTCCCTGGGGCCAGCTGATGTGCACTGAGGACAGATGGGCAGATGGACAGACAGATAAACGGGGAGTTGGGAGTTTCGGGGACTCACCGAGGTCACAGCCTGTGGGAGGTGAGGGGCGGTCGGACCCCACAGCCCGTGCTGCCCCCGGGACCCTGACACTGACGTTCCCCGAGTGCTGGATTTGAGCCGAACTCCAGCAGTCTGAACACTTGTCTGACACGAAGAGACGAGCGCATTGTTCCTTGCATTGCCAATAGACGGGAGCCCCACATCCCCCACCCCTGCGCTCTCTGACTGGGCCTCAGACGTGGCCTGAGTCACTAGCATGTCGGCCTCGGGAGCCCCGGTGGCCCCAGGCCAAGTGCAGCGGGCGCAGGCCCTGTCCGAGGTTTCGAACCGCAACTCCGATGCCTGCTCTGCAGTGGGGGCCTCGGGGTCACGCCCAGGAAAGCCTCACCTTCGGTCCCTCCGTCACCTTCATTGAATACGGATGAGGTGGTTTTCGCAATGATTCTGTGGGTGAAAGGGGCGTGGGACGGGCCTGCCACGGACACTTAGCCCAGAGGGAGAAACATCACTGTGGCCTCCGGGGCTATGGAGGAAGCTCAGAGGGCCCCCTGCTGGACTCTGCACCATCCTGTTTAGCGTCCTGGGCTCCTCTTGAAACTGGAGGCAGGCGTTGGCACCTGGGCCCGGCTGGATTATCTTTCATGCTGTTCACCTCCTTTCCTGCACCTGCTTCTCCAGGCTGACACCTCACCCTCGTCCCCAGACAGGCGCACCCAGCACCATCAGGCCGAATCCCCATCCTCAGAAGGCCTGCGTGACCAGGATGACCTGGGTCCCTTCTCTGTGCTGCTTCCTGTTCAAACCCCCATCTCTGGGCAGGGGGACTCAGCAGAGGATGGGTGGCCAGATCGGTGGCTGCCAGGCCATTTGGGGCTGATAGTTACAGAGTCCTCCTTTGGCTCCTGGGTTGTCGGGAGAGAGCAGTCTGCCTTCCCGTGAGTCCGATGTATGGCAGGCTGGCTTCTTGGCTGTTTGCTGCAGACAGGAGTTGGTTTTCTGGGCACGTAGTTGCAGGTGTGGGCCAGTTCTGTCTTTCTATGTGGCCTCTGTCTGTGTATTCAGTTTCTCGTAAGATCACGTGGATGAACTCCACTGTCAGCGGAAAGTACCTGCGCGGGGCCTGGGCCGCAAGAAAGCCTGTCCTTGACAGCTGTTGTCGTGGTTCTTGCTGTCGTTGGTGACTCGTGCCCCCCTACCAAGGGGTGACTGGCAGAATGTGGGTGGGGAGGACAGGGCTTGGAGCCTCAGGCCCTGCTCCTGTGTCAGCGGCCGTCTGAAAAGTTGACGGCTGCATTAGTGCACAACTGCTGATGGGAACAATCTTTCCAAACAGCAGCTTAGTCCTGAACAAAGCTGCATTAGCTTTCTTGGCTGCCGTAACAACAGACCCCAAACTTAGTGGATTGAAACAACACATATGTATGGTCTTACAGTGATCTGAGCTAAAATCAAGCTGTTGGCAGGGCCGGCTCCCTCTGGAGGGAGGGAACGTCCTGTCCTTGCCTCTTCCTGCTTCCGGAGGTGCCTGCATGCCTGGGCTCGCTGCCCCTTCCTCCTTCCTCAAAGCCAGCAGCATGGCGTCTCTCTTTCTGCCACGGTCATGGCTCCCTCTGACCACGGCTGGGAACTGTCCTCTGATTTCAAGGACCCTGTGATTGCACTGGGCCCAGCTAGGTAACCCAGAAGTCCTGAACTTAATCACATACGCAGAGTCCGTTTTGCCCTGTCTGGAAATGTGTACACAGGTCCCGGGGATTAGGACGTGGACATCACTGGGGGCTGTTACCGTGCCGACCTCAGCCACTGACCACAGAACCTCCTGCCCACCCAACCCCTCTTAGCCTTCCCTGGGCTCTGGAGGTCATGTGTCCTTCTAGGCTATTACTTTTGCCAGCCAGCACTTCCTGGGCATTAGCTGCCCCCACACCTGGCGCAAGGCTCCCTCGTGGGCACTGCTCGCCTGTGTGTGTCCCGCACGCTGGGCCCTCTGCCTGCATGGCAGGCCTCCCTGCCCAGCCTCCCCTCGGTGCAGCCAGCTCCTCCTCATGCTGCCAAGCTCGAGGGGCTCCCTGGAGCTTCTCCCAGTGCCAGCTGGGCTACCAGGTTGTCATTGTTGCCCACCTGGCTGTCCCCACTGCCTGGCTGGGAGCCCCGGGCAGACCTGAGGCTTCTCTGCCGTGGGGCCCCGCATGCTGTGCGCTGCCGCCGTAGGCGCTTTAGCGGGATGGGGATGAGGAGTGCACGGCCTTGCCCAGTCCCTGGGAGCCCCACGGTCAGGCTCTGTGACCATGTGTCCTGACTCATCCATCTGCCCAGCTCCTCCCTGAACATCTTACACCGTGGCTGGCTTTAAGGGGACGGCAGCAATATTCGGATCAATGTCCCAGGACCCAGAGGAAATTTGAAGCAAACTCCCAAGAGGACTGTGGCTATTGTACCTGCAGAGAGAGGACACTGGTCTGTCCCCTACTGCTGAAGGGCTGTGAGCTCACCAGGGGGATGCCTTGCCCCTGAGACCCTAGAGGGTCGAGGCAGCAGGGGTTGGGTCATCCATCAGGAGGGGCAGTTGTGGCCTTATCACTGCATCTGTGCATGCTCAAGGAGGCAGGGCCACCCACTGGATAGGGCTGCCACAGATGGGAGCCCACACTGGGGTTGACCAGATGGCCTCAGCCCCAGGCCCCTCACCTGTCCCATTAGCTGACTCCTGCAGTCCCCGGGGGAAAACAGGACACCTGTCCATCCGATGCCCTGTGGGGCTTGCGCTGTGTGCTATGGGCTTGCTGGGAGGGCCGGGCCCTGCGACCCCACACCCTTGGGCCTGGTGCACGCCACCCTTTAACCCGCTTTCCTTTTCCGACAGTGTCGCAGCCACAGGCTGCTCACAGCCCCCTGGAGAAGCCGCCCAGCACGGCGATCCTGTGCAACACGTGTGGGAACGTGTGCAAGGGCGAGGTGCTGCGGGTGCAGAGCAAGTACTTCCACCTCAAGTGCTTCATCTGCAAAGGTGAGTGGCGCTTGATCCCTCGTCCCGCTGCAGCGGCTGCAGGGACAGTCCTGCAGCATGGCCTCCGCACCAGGCCTCCCAGTGGCAGGTCCAGGCCCCCCAGAGTTCCCTGGGAACCTCGGGTGAGATTCGAGTCCAGAATTCACATCAACAGTGTGATTTTCAACGCAGCGTGTGTCACCTGTGAGTGTGATGGGGGAATCTGCCGGAGTGGGGAGGGTCAGAGGACAAGAGTCCAGAACCCCAGGGCTGTCCTCATACAGAAATTCCCATCCTGTGGCCAGAGCAGAGTGGCCACCTGGGCACCGTAGCCAAGAAGGCAAATGGTCACCGTCGGCCACATGAACTCAAAAGTGTGGAGCAGCCAGGACCTTCACTGGGCCACAGACACCCAGGCACTTCCACCCAGAGGAGCACAGAGAGCATTACTGTTTATTCCAAATGAAAATCACTTTAATTTTTCTCTGATTATAAATGTAAATAACATACTAAATTCAAATAATATCAAAAAGATAAGAAGAAAGTAAAACAAAAAAACCACGTGAGAGCCCGGTGGCCCATGTGCAGGCTCCTTCCAGCCTCTTCCTGTGCTGAGGACGGTGCGTGTTCCGCTGTGTGCAAATGGGACTAAACGTATCTGCATTCAATTTTCTAAAAATATATGAAAATAGCATTTTTCATATGCAAATCAAACCAATGTGATGTGGCTAAACCCAAAGGGTTTGCAGTTGTAAAGGAATCATGTTAATGATGCACAGATACCTCTCTGCACTGTGCAGCGTGGTCACAACCTGCTCTCCTGTGCGTTTGATACCTGCCCTCCTAGGCTGTTTGGCGATTCGTGCTACCTCGGTGCAATGAGGGTTTACTTTTTTATGGGCAAACAAAATTAGGAAATATGCCGTAAGTAGATTGTAGAGTGACTCAAGTTTCACCTAACATTGCACGGCCCCTAGTCTGTGACTGGGGGCTGCCTTTGTCCGCTCCACAAAGGGTCCCAGGAGGCCCCACTGTGCGCCAGGCCTGGCCAAGGCTGTGGACTGCCCTGGGGACTGAGAAGCTGAACGCTTCGGCAGGCTCGCAGGCTGGTGAGGGAGACGGGTCTGTTAGGTGAGGCGTGCAACATAATTTGAAAAAAAGGTGACTTTTTATAGTAAAAACCATGTGCTGGGGGAGGGGGATGCCCACAAGGGAGGATTTAGACACTTGCAGAGAGGTCTTCGTAAAGGAGGTGGTGTTTTGGCTGTGACTTGCAGAGCGCAGAAAGCTGCCTGTCAGAAGCCAGGCCGTTCCAGGCAGGACGGATCCTCTGTGCCAGCAGCCCCGGAGGACGCATGGCTGCGTTCCGGAGCGGGGAGGCTGAGGCCTGGAGGTGCTGGGAGCTTGTCTGGGGCTTTGATCTGTGCCTGCCTGTGGCCGTGAACTGGGCCCTTCCCTCACAGGTTCCTGAGGAGGAACAGGGAAGAGGGGCCAGGGCAGCAGGTGACCCCCGTCTCTGTCTTTGCTGGCCTTGTCCACTCGTCCACATCCTGCCCCAGGCCCTGTGTCACCACTGTGTGTGGGTGGAGGGTCCTGTGGTTTGAAAAGGGAATTTCTGTTGCAAAAAGGGCAACACCCCAGAAATGACCCTGGTGCCACCGGGCTCTGGAGGAGGTCCGAGCCCACAGGCAGGCACGGGGCCGGCGGGGCAGGTGACTCAGTGAAGACGGTGAGCTGTCCTGTTTCCTGCAGGGGCGGAAGTGCCCTGGGTCCCTCCGGCTGAGGTGGGCCCAGCCCTGCCCCTCAGACTCTGCAGCTCTGCGCATGGGCACATCATGCAATGCCCCAGAGTCATCTGGATCCAGGGGTTCCCTGCACATCCACAGCCTGGCTGGGCTCCTGGTGACTTCTCTCCACAGTGCCCCATCTTCCCAGACACCCCAGCCCGAGTCCTCATGATGGGACCTCGGACACCCCCAGGATGGTGGTTTTGGGGCTACTTGGAAGAATAATGACGTGTACAGCGTGCACCTTGGCACACGCTGGGATTTGTTTTCTGGGAGCAGGTAGAGCAGGCTCAAGCTGAGGGTGTGAACTTGGTGGCCTTCAGCACCTGCCGTCACCTGCCTTACCATGGTACTGGGTCCCTTGCCACAGGCTCCAGAGCAAAGGGGGTGCTCAGTGCCAGGGAGGTCTTCCCTAAGGAGAGGGGGTGGCCGCTGTCCTGGTCACTGTCCCAGCCTACGCTTGGGCATTTCCCTCCCTGCAGCCTAAAGCATTTCTTCCTTTTCATGAGGGCTTCCCAGGGCATCATGGGATTTGTCTGGTTTAATTTTCTTAACTCTCCATAAAAATACATTTGCTGTATTTCTGAAAAGCAAAACCCATTAGAATGCTCTTTTTTAAAGCCTATTTTAAAAGACAACGGGGAAGTGAGCCCTTTATTTAAAAGGATTTTCTGTAAGCACGGACCTCAGGCATGCAATGAAATGCATCAGACTCCCAGAATGGAGTCCGTCACCTGGCATGACCCAGCGGGTTGGTTGGTGGTGGGAACTGACCAGGTCCCCTGGCCACGGTGTCCTCTTGGGCAGGTCACTTCAGTCTCCTCCAACAGACGTGGAAATAACTGTAACCCCTTCCTAACTAGCCACCCTCCGACCCGGGGCTTGGGATTCATGCTCCATCGGCTGCCCGAGGCAACTAGTGACTCAAGTGGTGGCAGGAGTCTGTGGGCACTCAGGCCCATTCCCAACACTCACCATCACCCCACTCACAGTAGGTTATAGGAACTCACTCTGGGCTGGGCGCGGTGGCTCACGCCTGTAATCCTAGCACTCTGGGAGGCTGAGGCGGGAGGATTGCTCAAGATCAGGAGTTCGAGACCAGTCTGAGCAAAAGTGAGACCCTGTCTCTACTAAAAATAGAAAAAAATAGCCAGATGTGGTGGCGCACACCTGTAGTCCCAGCTACTCGGGAGGCTGAGGCAGGAGGATTGCTTGAGCCCAGGAGTTTGAGGTTGCTGTGAGCAAGGCTGATGCCACGGCGCTGTAGCCCAGGTGACACAGCAAGACTCTGTCTCAGAAAAAAAAAAAAGAAAAAAAAATCAAAAAAAGAAAAGAAATAGAATCTCACTCTGTGCTAGACACCATGCTGGCCCTGCAGACGCAGCAGGGCCTCTGCCTCGACAGGTGGCCTCTGCGCTTCTCCTGCTGAAGAGCTGCACTGAGCAGCTAGTTCCCTGCAAGCTTTAATGGAAGCTGTGTTTGTTTATGTGTGAGAACCACACAGTCTTGGGTTAATCTTTTATCCAAGCATTCATGGAAATGCAGCTTATAAATCATTCAGGTGCTTTTGGGGAAATTTAATAAAAGACTTAGCTCACAGTGTCTTAAACAACGTGGATATTTATCACCTTAATGTGGAGTCTCAGGTAGCCCCCACCCACCCCAGAGTTGCTTAATTTATCAACTCAGCAGGGTCATGAAAGGCCTGTTCTTCCTCCACTTCCCCTGACTGTTTCCTCTCCCACATCTCATCTTCTGCACGTCAGCAATGCCTCTCCTCGTGGGTTAATGATGGCTGCTGTGGCTCCAACACCACATCCTCACAGGGTGGCATCTAGCCTGGGAGGGGCAGGGGGAGATGTGCACAGACAAAAGGTCTTCTTCTCCCATGATCCTTCTTCTGAGGTCCCCCCAGCCTTCCCATGTGACTCACTGGCCAGAAATGGATCACACGTCCACCCCCACTGGCAAGGAGGAACAGGGGATTGTGACTGACAATCGTGTTCATCCTCAGAGGCACATTACCAGCTGAACCAAGGCAGGGTCTGTTAGCAGGGAAGACGGTTGTGTCGCAGTCTGATTCTGATTCAAGCGGTCCCATTGTGTTGGGTTCTTGCTACCCAGGCACTTGTTTGATGTGCCTCAGTTTACCCGGGAAAATCCATGAAAGAAATGACATATTAATAAGTATCCTCTTGTCCCTGGCTTGGGCCTTGATGCCAGAAGGTCTGGGTTCAGATCCCTCCTCTGGCACCCACAGCTCAGGTACATCTTAGGCACATTTCTTAACCCAGTTTTTCCAACCGGAAGATTTGATCAACAACTACTGACTGAGCACCTGCTGTGTTCCAGGCACTGTTCTAGGCTCTTGGGATATATCCATGAGGAAAACAGACATCCTGTCCTTGTGGAGACCATTTCTGGTGCAGGGAGACAGACAGAAAACACTATTCAGAATAAACAAGCAAGATAAGGCCCGGTCAGGAGTTCCAGGGGAGTTACTATTTTAAACTGGATGGTCAGGGTGGGCCTCAAGGAAGAGGTGACCTGTGAAGTGCAGAAGGAGGTGAGGGAGTTGGTTGTTCACCCATGTGGGGGAAGAGCGTTCTAGCCAGAGGGAACAGCCAGTGCAGAGCCCCTGCAGCAGATGTGGGAACAGCAGGAGACCCTTGTGGCTGGAGCAGAACGGCTGAGGGCGTGGGCAGGTAGAGCCTGTGCATTCTGGCGAGGACTTCGGCTTTGACACTTGACGAGGAAGCCAGAGGAGCACCTGCTCCGTTGTGGGTTTCTGGTGGCTGATGCTGCGCGGGTGCAGGGAGGCCCGCGCAGGAGCTGGGAGAAGCATTCGGAGGCAGTTGCAGGAGCTCAGGCCAGAGATGATGGTGGCTTGGACAAGAGGGTGAGGAGGCGTTCGATTCTGGGTATATTTTGAAATCCAGCTGGCTCTGTCTTCATACTGCAAAATGGGAATAAATGCACAGCATAAATATGTTGAACATACAGCACATAGTAGGTCCTTAAAAATGAAAACCGTAACCATTTTTACAAACAGCTTGAAATTTGCCTAGAAAAATGAAGCTGGTTCTCTTGCCCCTTCACGGGTGGCTGAGCTCTGTGCTGGTGGAATACGTTGTCTAGAAAAACTGATCTGTTGCCTCTCTACTCGCAATGCCCTGGAAACACTGCAGCAGGGAAAAGGTGAGGCCGAGACCAAGAGTGACCTTGGGAAAGCAGGCGTTTTCTGGTCTGATTAGCAACGGAACCAAGCAAGTCCGCGGTTTTAGCAAGAGCCAAGAAAGCAGGCAGGGAGGGAGGGGTGCGTGTCCAGGGAGGACAGCGTGAGTCGCCTGTAACTTGGTAACACGGGTGGAGCTGTCAGTGGGGACAAGTCCATCTGGGACTATAAATAGCCGCTTGCTCTGGGCAGCGGGGAGTGAGAAGGGCTGTTGCAGCCTGCCTGCAGGCCCGCCGTCCTGGACGTTCAGGGGCGTTTACGGTACACAGCCCCACAGGAAGCCCCAGACAGGTGTGCCTCGGCCCCGAGCCCAGGGCACTCCTCGTTCTGCGCAGCCTGGCCCAACAGGGTCTCATGGCAGAGTTGTGACAGTCACAGCAGGAAGGGATCTCAGGTGACATCTGCCCTGTCGTTTACAGGACGGGCATCCGAGGCAGAGGCTGGGCCAAGCCGGGGGCTGCAGTGACCGGCCAGCCCTGGAGCCACTCGCTCGGGATGAGGCCCCTGGAGTTCTCCGTTTCCCTTGTGCATTAATGGAACTTGACGTCCCACCCATGAAGTAGAAAAGTACAGAGGAGAGAGTGGAAAACCCCCCGCGTGGTTACTGTTAGAGTTTTTTGGTATATATTTTTTACAACCGTTTCCGTTGTATGAGTCTTTTTTAAAATGTGAAGCACGCTCTATACCTAATTTTGGGTCATAATTTATTTACTTCAAACTACTGTGTAAGCACTTTCCCCGTCATATAGATTCTTCGACATGCATGTCAATATCTTCCCAAATCCCTTCAAATGCGTAGCCATGGTAAGCTTAGTAATCATTCCTCCGTTTTTGGACATTTAAGTCATTTCCAGGAGGACGCAGGACTAATCGGCTTTTTATACCCCATCTCATTTATTTCTTACAACAACCATGCAAGATCAGTATTGCAACTCTCTTTCACAGGTGAGGACTGTGAGGTTCAGAGAGTTTAATTAACTTGCCCAGGGTCACACAGCTGGGAAGAAGTGAGAGTGAGGATTCAGACCGAGACTGCCTGACTCTAAAGCCCAGGCATTTATTCACTGCGTTATACTAATAGTGATGCTGCAGGGAATACCTTGCGACTGAACTTCTGTGGGTATTCGTGGTCACTTCCTTGGGATAGATCCCAGGAGAGGGACACGAGGTCAAAGGGCAGAAGCAGTTTCAACATTCTTTAGCGTCGGTGCCAAAGGATATTTTCAGAAAGTGGTACGAATTTTTCCCACTGTTCCCCACCCTCTCCTGTTTCTTGTAAATGACCCCAGTGTGTGCCCAAAAAACAGTGCTCAGTGTCACCCACCCTGCTCTGCCTCTCTCCAGTGTTTGCTAATTTCATATATTGCAAAATGTAATATAATAACAGTATCTCATCTTGACATGGGTTTCTAAAACTCCTAGGGAATCTGGACTTTTTCCTTTTAGCTGGCAGAGGTCTGGGTTTTGTCTGCCTCGCGGTGACCTTAGCATTCTCGGGACAGCTGGCTTCTGACCACGCGTCCCCCAGATAGTGGAGCGCCTGGCTGGGACGCTGTCTTTGCTCCTGCTCCCAGGGCCCTGTGACGTAGACTGCACCGTTTCGGTGGGCACCAGAACCACTGCCACATTCTTCTCCTTCAAGGAACAGCCGATGTCATCACATCTTTATGAAGAATAGAAAAGTAGCCAAATGCCCGAGCTGTGAGTGCCGTGACTGTCCCGTCCTCTGTCTTCATACAGGTGGTGTTTACATAAAAATACTGTAACTCTCCCAAGTAAGGTCCCAAATAGTCTTTCTTCCCGAGTCAGGATGCATTTGCTTGGTCTAAGACATGGTGCAAGATTAAACAAAGATTTTCCTGCTCAGCCCGGGTGTTGAGGAGGAATTCAGAGCCCGCCATGACCGCGGCAGCTGCAGGCCTGGCTGGTGGCCGGCACGACTGAGGCTCGCATTGCACCGGCTCACGGGGTGCCCATCTGGGTCACCAGTACACCTTCAAAGAAGGTCCTGTTGTCTAGACGAGGAGCTGGGATTCGAATCCAGGCAGCTCCAGGGCCCGGCTCTCAGCTGCTTGGCTTTATGTCTCGCCTGGTCAGGAAAGCTGACCTCTCTGTCCTTGGAGAAATGGAGGTGACTGGGTCCGGGAACGAAGGCTGAGCAGCTGCTGTGTGGCTGTAACTGGTTGCAAGATGTTGGTCACAGGTTTTGTACGTGGACATCAGTGGTCTTCCTTTGTTTTTGGCATTCCATTGGCTCCCCTCAAAGGACCATGGAACGGTTAAATTGAAAGATCCCATATTTACATTGTGCAGAATTACAGCCTTTGCAAACTTCAGGTGTCAACTTTAACATGTACAAGGGCTGCCTGGGTTTTCAAAACTCTGGCTCCGGGGCTGTGAGATGCTCTACCCTGTCAGGATCCCGGGCTGATGAGGCCAGGGGGACTGAGGCTGCAGGGGCTTCCTCTGGGGCTGTGGCCAGCCAGGGCAGGCCATAGGCTGCTGTCTCTGAAACCATGCATAACTCCCATGTGTCCCGGCACTGGAGGGGGAGCGTGTGGGGGGCAATGTGCATGTGTTGCTGGGACACCCGTTCATGGCTTCTGAGCTGGCGGTAGCTGGCAGGCTGTCCCAAGGCTGGGTGCTCCGTTCTCCACCTGGCAGAGTTCCCTTGGCCCCTCCCCAGGGCTCTATGGCATCAGCTTCCTGGAGCAGGTGTGTGCTGGAGGACAGGGACAAGAATGATTGGCATTCAGGTATCCGCAGGCTCTCGAAGTCCTGAGGGGCATCTGGACTTGTCCACATCATGGCCAAGGGCTGTGAAGACGTGAAGAGCAGAAGATTGGGGTGGCTTGGGAAGCCCCGAGGTAGACCGGGTGGACCCACCACGGGGGCCTCGTCTGTCCTCCCCGTCCTGTCATGAGCTCTCAGGTTTTTACCTCCCTCCCAATCTGTCGTAGCCGGTGCTGGCAACAGCCCACCTGGAGCTGGAGAGGGGCTCATGGGGATCCTTGGTGGGGTCTAGGAGGCTTAGGGAGTGCCTAGCAAGGTTGGGGTACTAGCCCCTCTGGGTAGTCTGGTTCTCATCCTGGGTCAGTACCCCTTTCCAGAAGCTTCCTCAAGGAAAGTTCGCTCCGTTCCAGGCCCAGGGGACAGAGCTGAAATCTATCCATGGAGCCTGGACCCCCAAAGGTTGAGCGAGGCCCCTGAGTTTGTGGCGAGGCCTGTGTCAGGTGGGGTGTTGTGTGTGGAGGGGGCTCTCCCTGGGGCTGTGGGGACGTGGGATGGTCACCTCTGCTGCCAACGCCACCTCACCATCCCCTCCTGTCCCCCAGCATGCGGCTGCGACCTGGCCGAGGGCGGCTTCTTTGTGCGGCAGGGCGAGTACATCTGCACGCGGGACTACCAGAGGCTCTACGGCACCCGCTGCTTCAGCTGCGACCAGTTCATCGAGGGCGAGGTGGTGTCTGCGCTGGGCAAGACCTACCACCCCGACTGCTTCGTGTGCGCGGTCTGCCGGTGAGTGGGCGCTGCCCGGCCTCCTGGAGCCCCCAGTCCGCCCATCCTCCCTCCCCTCCTCGCCCCCACCGCGTCCTCTCCTGGCACTGTGGCCGCATCCCAGGGAGCGCCCCGAGCCCAGGGCTGTCTGATGCTCCCTGGTCCCCGGTGCCCGGCACAGAGCGAGGGCACAGTGAGTGACCACTGCGAGGGGCTGGGTCTCCTGGGCTGGGCGGGAGGCCGGCAGGTGCCTTCCCACGTGCCTGCTTCCTCCCTCCCTCTCCACAAACCCCCACTCGTTCCTCCCAAGGGAAATGTTCTATTTCTAGAAAACAAAGAATAAAAAAATAAAAAACAGGGTTTATTTTCTGCTCTGTTCTCCCTGTCTCACCACACCCAGTTTTCAGGGGACTCTTTCAGTGTTGTTTCCAAAGCAGTTCTCTGTAGCTACAGCATGTGCCCGAGACAGAAATGGAGCCTTTGTCAGAGGAGGCTGAGGAGAGGAGGTGGCACCGACAAGGAACATTTCTGGCGCAAGAGTCACTGTGTGTCACTGCAGCGTGACTTGGGTCAGAGCTCTCCCAGGGATTATCTGAATGTGTGATCTTGGTGTACACAGCTTAGAGATGAGGGCTGACATGCTGACAGTTGGTTTGAAAGAGCATCTCTGGACAAGCCACTGTTTTAAAAATAATAGCAGACAGTTCTGGTTGTGTTGGAGTAACTGGGGCTGGACTCATCCACCCGCCACAAACAACTAGAAAACTGGACAAACTATATGAAACAGCTGTTTCCAGATGTCAGAGCACAGGCAGCTCAGGACTAAGGGAAGGAAAAAGCGAAATGAGCCCCGTGATCAGCTTCTGCCTGGAGGCAGTGTCTTGAAGGCCAGGACAAGGGCGAGAGCCCAGGCAGAGGATGGCACCCTCCTGAGGCAGGAGGCACTGGCTGGGAGGGCAGAGGCCGCAGGAAGGTATAAGGTGAGAGTCCAGAGAGGAGAGGGCAGTGCAGAGCAGGAGCTCTGGAGAGCTGCATGGCTGCCTGTGAGCGTCTGACCGAACACAAAGCCACACAGACATAGAGGACATGCCACAAGGTGGGGCAAAGAATGACAAGGTTGCTGTAAAATAAACAGTTCTCAGGTTTGGGAAACCTCTGAGCTCTGACCAGAGTGGAGATTCCTTGCTGGACAGCCAGGGCATGGAGGAGGGACGCCAAAAGGGCCAGCCTTGCCGACAGGACCGGAGTAGCCTGGAGCGAAGGCTGCAATGGACATGCTCTCACAAAGTACAAAACAAGCCTCAAGGAGACCACGCTGCCCCTGCACACGCACCAATCGCCTGCCCGAGCAAAGCCCAATGCTTTTCACAGGAAGATAAAAAAACCCCCAGCACTCAACAGTGTAAAATTTCCAATATACAACGTCCAATCAAAAACCACTAGTCATAAAAAGATACTGGAAAATGTGAAACAAAGCCAGAAGATCAGTCGATAACAGTAAACCCAGAGTTTATAGCAATGGTGAAATTAGCAGACGATGACTTTAAAATAGCTATTATAAATATCTTCACGTATTTAAAGGAAACATGAACATAAGTAGGAGAGTTATGGAAGATATAAAAAGAAACAAATGGAGCTTCCAGAAATGAAAAATACAGTTCCCGAAATGGAAAATTCCCTAGAAGGAATCACAGGAGATTGGGTATTGCAGAAGCAAAGATCAGACACAGCAAAAGAAACCCTTTAAACGTAAGCAAAGAGAGAACAAGAAGACTGAAAAACATGAAAAGTGACTCAGTAATCTGTAGATATAGATCTGTCTGTCTATCTAGGTTGGGGGGAGACCAAAAAATATTTGAAGAAATACTGGCTGAAAATTTTCCAAACTTGATGAAAACTATTAACCCATGGGTCCAACAATCTCAGTGGACCCCAAGCAGAATAAACACAGCAAAAACCTACCAACTCTGCTGTGTTGGTCCATTTTGCATTATAGTCCATATAAAGGAAATACCTGAGACTGGTAATTTGTTTTGAAAAAGAGGTATTTTGGCTCATGGTTCTGCAGACTGTACAAGTGTGGCACCAGCATCTGCTTCTGTGAGGGCTTCCGGAAGCTTCCGGTGAAGGTGGAAGGTGAAGGGGGCGCAGGTGTCACATGGCGAGAGCAGCGCAAGAGAGGGAGGAGGCGGTGCCAGCCTCCTCTTGTGTGAACTAATAAAGTGAGAACTCACTCATTGTGGGGGGGCACTTTTCATGGGTCATCCGGCCCCCATGACCTCAAACACCTGCCACCAAGCCCCACCTCCAACTCTGGGGACCAGATTTTGACATGAGGTTTGGAGGGACCGAACATCCAAACCATATCATCCATCATAATCTAATTGCTTAAAACCAGTGATAGCAAAATCTTAAAAGCAGCAAGAGAAAAAAATATCTACAGAAGATCAAAAGAATGACTACAGACTCCTCATCAGAAACTATGCATGCTAGAAAACAATAGAACAACATCTCTAAAGTGCTGAAAGAAAAATATCTATCAAACAATTCAATACCAAGGGAAAAAACCTTTCAAAAATGAAGATGAGATGCTAAAGTGCATATTTGCAGCTGACAAATATGTTCTAAAATTGATTCTGATGATGGTTGCACAGCTCTGAATACACAAAAACCCAATGAATTGTACATTATATTGTATATGAATAAAATAAATGTCAATAAAGCTGTTACCAAAAAAATGAAGAAAATATAAAGACTGTTTTAGATACACAAAAGCTAAGAGAATTTGTCGCCAACAGATCTGCACAATAAAGTTACAGGCAGTTTTATAGGCTGGAGGAAATACGAAATGAACAAATGTGAAAGCCAACCATCAGCTGGTGGAGAATAGTTAGACATGTAAGTCTGATGTAGGACTGGTATACAAAATACAGAAAGAACTTTTACAACTTGATAATAAGAAGAACAAAAAAATGGATAAAAATGGACAAAAGAGTTAACAGAGACTTCACAAAAGAATAGATATGAATGACCAACAAATACATTAAACAGGACTTCACATCATTAGTTATCAGGGGACACAATCAAAGCCGCAGTGAAATGCCGTCATACGTCCACTAGAGTGGCTAAACCAGAAAGGTGGATACTGACAAGTGTTGGTGAGGACACAAAGCAAAAGGAATTTTCATACATTGTTGTTAATGCAAAATGGTGCAGCTCCTATGGAAGCTAGTTTGGCAGTTTCTTATAAAGTTAAATATACACTTAGCATATGATCAGAAATCCCACTCTTGCGTATTTACCCAAGAGAAATGAAAGCATATGTCTACAGAAAGATTTGTCGGCAAATGTTCTTAGCAGCTTTATATGTAACAGCCCCAAACTGGAAATGACCCAAATGCCCTTCAACTGTTGAGTGGAATACTTGCTGTGGCTTAGCCATGCACACTCAGCCATAAAAAGGAACAAACTGTTGTATATGCAACACGGGCGAACGTCAGAAATGTCGTGCTGCACAACACGCCAAAGACTACCTGCAACAGGATTCACTTACGTGCAGTTCCAGAAGAGACAAATCTGTCCATGGTGACAAAGCTGACCACGGTGCCTGGGGCCGGGGGTGGGGGTGATTGTGGACAGTCACAGGGGACTTTTTGTGGTGGACAAAATATTCTATATTTTGATTGTGGTGGTGTGTACATGTGTCAAGATGAACCTCAATAAAGTTGAATAAATAAAATGATAGCTACCTTGCTCAGCTCCCCACCCCGGGTGCAGGCAGTATGCTCTAGCTTGCCATGCTGTATGTCCAGTGGATGAGTGAACGAATGAATGACCGACACCCCTGTGATGCAGGTGTTATTGGGCCCATTTTATGGGTGAGAGACAGGAGTTGAGAGAAGTTGAGTAACGTGCTCTGTGTCACCCGCCAGAGATTCGCTCAGAGCACGTCTAGGGATGGGGGCTCCCACTCTGTCCCAAGGTCCACCATCACCAGGAGGCTGCAAGACTCCGAGATGGGAGAGGCAGACCACAGCACTAGTGCGGAGGGCCAAGCACAAGGCCTCAGAGGGCTGCAGAGGCCCCAGGACAGCGGGCAGGTGAGAGGAATGCAGGACCATCCAACAAGCCTGGGGCCCCGGGCCCAGCTCAGCTTGTATTTCTCCTGGGTCCCCAAGAGCAGGAATTGGCCGAATGGGAGCCCAAGAATACACCTGCTGCGTGAACAAGGGCCCTGAATGCCAGCCCCATACAGAAGGGGACTACAGCTGGGCTTTATCAGAGGAGGCTCAGCCCATCGGGGAGGTGAGGCCACAGCCCCGTGGGAGAGAGCAGGCTGAGCTCAGCCTCCTGGGGAAGCGTCAGCCCTTTACTTGTGCATTCATTCATTCACTCACCCACTCAACAATGAATCCACTATCTCTTGAGTGCCTGGGGTCTGGAAGCCCAGGGAGGTGTTGAAGCAGGCGGCTCAAAGGGACACGTCCTGCTCCTTCTGCAGCCTTCTGCCCACGGAGGCACCAGGTCCTCTAGCCAGGCCAAGCTGGCGAAGGCAGTGGCCCAGCGGCTGCCAGCAGCTCAGTGGCAGCAGGTGACCAGGACAGACATGTCTTAGGGTGTGCTTCTGGCCCCTGTCTGCAGGAGGCCTGGCCTCGGCTTGCCAGACAGCAGCGACTGGAGCCATCTCTCAGTCTCAGAGAAGTCGTCAGAGCTGCGGGGTGGGGGTCTCTGCTGCCCCACACCCAGCCTCCCTCTAGGCACTCGATTTGGATGCAGAATTTAAGAGAGCACCAAAAACTCAGTAATCAAGGTAAATGATATTTTAATGCAGTAGTTTTTTTTTTTTGTTTTTTTTTTTTTTAGACAGAGTCTCACTCTCTTGCCTGGGGCGAGTGCCGTGGCGTCCGTCAGCCTAGCTCACAGCAACCTCAAACTCCTGGGCTCAAGCAATCCTACTGTCTCAGCCTCCCGAGTAGCTGGGACTACAAGCATGCGTCACCATGCCCGGCTAATTTTTTCTATATGTATTTTTATCTGTCCAATTAATTTCTTTCTATTTTTGGTAGAGACGGGGTCTCACTCTTGCTCAGGCTGGTCTCAAATTAATGCAGTAGTTTTAAAAATTGAAATGAATGCAAAATAATCCATTTTGAACAAAATGCCAGAATTTTAAATAAAGACAGGATCTGATTGTACAGCCCCTTGACATCTTCAAGGACACTGCCCTCTTGGGGATCCATGTAGTTAAATCGCGGAACTTTGGAGCCAGACAGGTCTTGGTTTGACTCTGGCTCTGACGCGTGTCAGCTGTGTGTCCTTAGAAAAGTTACGTATCCTCTCTGAACGTCAGTTTCTCACCTGTAGAGAGAAAGTGAAGCACACACCAACTGGGACAAATGTCCTAAAGTCATTAAAGGAGGCACGCATATACGGTATCTGCTGTAGCGCCTGGCGCCTGGCACACAGTGGACGCTCAGTCAGCGGCGGCTCGGACTGGCCAAGCTCCGGGCTGGCCCTCAGCGGGTCTTTCCACACCTCAAGCACTGTGGTCCTGCCTGTGTGTACAGATAAGGAAACTGAGGCTCAGAGGTCAGTGACTACCTGAGATCCCACTAGCAGGGACACAGCAGTGCCTGGTGGGGGAGGCCTTGCGTCTTGGGCCTGTGGCACCCATCTCTCTGAGGCCCTGGGGGTGGCCGTGGTATTGTGCCCAGGGCCGGAAGGTGGGCCTGGTTGGTGACGAACTCTCTTGTTTCAGGCTGCCCTTTCCACCCGGGGACCGAGTGACCTTCAACGGGAAGGAATGCATGTGCCAGAAGTGCTCCCTGCCCACATCGGTGGGCAGCAGCGCGCACCTGTCCCAGGGCCTCCGGAGTAAGTGGGCACTGAGTGGCGTGGGGGTGGGTGCTGAGTGGCAGGGTGGGGTGGCCTCCACAGTGCCTGGCAACGGGGGCCTGACAAACTGGGCCCCAAAGCAGAGGTGGTCGCAGTGAGTGGCTGTGGATAAACGTGAGGGAGGCAGCCAGGAGCAGAAGTCTCTGGGCGCTCATGCCGCCATGACTTTGCACAGGCTGTGCCCCCCGCCCCGCGTTGCGGCTCTTGCTTCCCATCCAACCCCACTCTTGCTTTGCCTGGCTGCAGCCCACCTCCTCCAGGAAGGCTTCCTGGTCTCCTTCTGGTCCCCTCCCTCTGGCACTCATGCTCAGCTCCCCTCGGTTAATTCCAGGCCACCTAGAAACCCTCGGGGGAGCGTAGAGTCAAGCACTGAACTCTGGGCTTCTGTGGTCAGGGGCTCTCGGGCTCCCTGCTCCACCACCCAGGAGCTAGGCTAGGTGTGTATGCAGTGGGGGCTCAATACATGCTTCTTGAACAAGGAAGCGGGAGGCCATTACTGTGAAAGAACAAAGGCCCACTGGAGAGTCACAGGTTTGTGGGTGTGGGACAGAGTGACGGCAAGGCGGGGGCAGCAAGGTGGCCTTTCCCAGCCTAGGGCTCATCAGGGCAAGAGACGGGACGTGGCACTGGGGGTGGAGGCCAGCACACCAGGACCTGGCTCTCAGGTGCCCACTGCAAAGGCTGCATTTCCAGAGCCCACCCTGAGTGCCGTGGTCACTGGGGTATCCCCAGAGACAGGGCCACATGTCCCACGACAGAGGAGGGCTTTCCACTGATTTCCAGAGCCAGCCCCTACCCGCGGTTAATTCCTCTCCATGTCAAACACCTTCTTTCTCCCACCTTGTGTGCCATGTCGAAGTCTCTACAGAGGTGACTCCACCACCAGCCTCTTGGGAGCTCAGAGTCAGCTCTGGAAGCTGGGAATAGTTTTCCTCTGTGAGATGAAATGAATCCTTCATCCTTTGGAGAGGCAAACTCAACAGCAGCACCAAGTGGTGAGGTTGTTGCTTTGGGCCTTGCTAGGAGAGTCCTCCTTTCAAAAATTTCTAGCTGAAGCCTGGATTGATAGAATTTTTGAGAATTTGCTTCACAAACAGTAGTGATATTTGATATTATATTGATATTTGATATATTGATATTATAATTCAATATCAAATAGTAATCAAAAGCTCAGCAAATTTAAAAAGGGGGGGATTAGCGTTGTACAGTTTGTCCAGAGCTTCCTGGCAGCCAAAGTAAAAAGGGAAACATGATGGACCGCAGAATCATCATCTGATTTTTTTTTTAGTTTTTGAGATTTTAAAAAATATCCTTGGCAGAAAGGCTTTGCTCTTTCCAAATGTAAATTTATTTTAAAATATCAAATTTGTGTTATCAAAGAACAAATGCTTCCCTGATCCCCAAACAATCTAATAATTTAACCTGCCCCTTCTCCCAGGCCATGGAGAGAATCCTGAGCTTAGATCATTTCTGTGCTTGGGAAACATTAACACCAATCACTAGCCCTTGACTCCTGTGCTGATTTCTACAGTTTCCCACCCCTGCTTCCTTCTGTCCCTAGAGTGCCTGCCAGGAGGAGCTCTTTTTCTTCTACAGTGACCGTCCAAGGAGGTGCTCTTTGTTCTGAAACTTGAGACACAGGTAGATTTCAGTGGGTGAGTTGGGAGGGAAGGTACTCAGGTGAGAACAGGTGCAAAGACTGGAAAACCGTGGAATTGCGAGTGGACAAAAGGACCGTAGTGTGGGCTGGGGCACGGGAGTGATGCTGGTAAGATGGAAACCAGATGGCAGCCTTCCCCCAAAGTTGCACCACGGAGCGTGTATCCTGGAGGCAGTGAGGAGCCACAGAAGGTTACTGAGTGGGGGAGTGTCGAGGTCGGTCCTGAGGCTGGGAAGCAGCCTAGCAGTACAGTGTTCCTGGCCAGGTGGCCAGGGCCCGCCTGAGGGAGTAAAGCCCTTCTGCAGCCACCAACATGGCCACCTGTGCCGCTGCCCCTCCCTGGGGAAGTGGACAGTGGCTAGCTATTTTGGTAGGCTCCACCTAGGGTCCCTTGGCCCTGAGCTTCCCTCAGCCACCCCGAGCCTGTAGCTTAGTGAAAAGAAATACTTCAGGCTAGGTCATGCGGTTCTCCTTCCCGGGAGGAGCCCCCCCACTGCACCGTGGAGAGTCCCCTCTGTCCCTGAAGCACTGCTCTGCCCCACAAGGCCCCCTCTGCTCCCCTCCAGCCTCCTCTCAGCTCTCCAGCACTGAGCCCATTGCTGGACAGGAGCTGGTCACCAGGCATTGGTCACAGGGTGGCCCTTGGAGAGGCCAAGCCCTGTGCCGACCGGGGGCGGCTCTGAGCACTCCCCACCATGTGCCAGGGCAAGACATGGCCTGTGGTATGGGCGTGGGGTCTGCACGGGTTGTGGGTGGTGGTCTGGAGAGCACCCTGGAGGTTGAAGAGACAGGGCTTGGGCTGGGGACCTGCTGAGAGGCCCCTGTGGCCAGTTCTCAGGCTTGGCCACCTCCCAGCTCTGTAGCTCCACTGGCTGGATCCCAGCCCAGCTTGGCATGGAGGATGTCACATCTGGAGCTGGGACATGGAGAGACCCTGCTAGAGTCAGGGAGGCAGGGGCAGGAAGAGGCATGTGCAGACTTGGGGTCCCAGCCCAAGGACAGGGTGACAGCTTTACCACCTGGGCCGTGGCACTTGGAGCCCTGTGTTTTCTGCTCGTATGAGGCTGCACGGGTGCTACAAGGACAGTGGCAGGATCTGCAGTCCCCACCCCACAAGTCCCCTCCTGTGTGAGGGTGGAGGTGACCTGAGGAGCCAGCCCCAGAAGCCCCCGCCCCTCCTCCCACCCTGGCCCACAATGCGACCCTGCATCCCCAGGCTAGCCAGGACCTGCAGGCACTGGGGCTAACTCGGCTGTGTCTCATCTTTCCCTGTGGCTGCTCTGGGCTCTCTGTGCTCATCACGGCTCCCAAAGGAAATCTCCAGCCAAGTTCATGAATTCTCAGTCATTATCAAGTTTTGGAACTCTGTCGGATTCCTCATTTCCAAAACTCAATCTCAGATTCGATTGGGAATCTGAGCCTCTCCCTGACTTCCCTGGCCCCGATCAGACCTGAAGTGCTGCAGGGGCCTGGTCCTCAACCCCGTGACCATATCTTCTGGGAAAGGGAGCACTTTGGGGAAACAGGAAACTGGAAGGTTCTAGAAGGGTCATGTGGGGAAGGGAACCAGACCCAGGGTGCATGGGCAAATGGACAGCTCACTTTGGGGCCCCCTCAGGCCCCTCATGCTGTGCTAGGGACATGCTGCCGCTCACAGCGTTGGCCTGCCATGTTCGTCACACAAGATCCTGTACTGCCGTTTGCACCCAGGCAAAGCCGTGGTGAGCTCCAGATGTGTTAGAAAGTGGTGATTGTGGTTTCCATGACAACACCCCTTTTTGCACCTTGCTCTTGTCTCCACATTCACTGCTCTCTAGTTGACAGAAGAACAGGGTGGGCGGGTGTGAGGTCCCCATCCCTCCTGCTGAGCAAGGTCAGGCATAGAGAGGGGAGGAGACCCCTAATCTGGTAGGAGGCAGAGTGGCGGAGATGCCTGTGACAGCTTCCCGGAGGGACGGCTGCAGTAGTGATAACTACAGCAGAGCTGGGCTGACTGAGTGGCTGTCACCGCATGTGACACACCCTCACTCGGGGCCCTGCACCCACGTCAGCTCTCTAGGAGGATGGTACTCTTCTGGTCACCATAAAGCGTGTCCCCACTTTACTGGAGCCCTGAGAGGTCAAGTGACTGGCCCACGGCCACACAGCAGGTGGGGGGCAGAGCCAGGATGTGACCGCTGCTCTCTGCCGCCTGTCCTCTGGTCATCACCAGAGGTGTGGCGTGCTGCCTTGGTGTGCCCACTAGCAGAGAAGCCACCCAAGGCTCGGAGCAAGGTTTCTCAGCCTCAGCACTGTTCACACTTGGACCCAGACTCCTTCGTCGTGGGGACCGTCCTGTGCACTGCGGATTTTTGGTGGGTGGTGGCCCTGCGCACTACACGTCTGAGCCCCCCACCCCAGGTAGTGACAAGCAGAAGGGCCTCCAGACATTGCTAGATGTCCCCTGGGGAGCAAGACTGCCCCCAAATAACAGCTTACAGAATGTGCAGGTCATCCTGTGAGAGCTCTGAGGTGCAGAGCTCGACCTGGCGACTGTCTGTCTCTGTCAGGACAGGGAGTGGAGAGTGGGAAGGGTCGTGTGGGGGGCACGGGTGCCTCCTGGACTCGGGCTGGGGGGCATCGCGTCTCCTGGTCCCCATTCGTTGTTCATTCTGGAGCCCCCCCTCCTCCCGCCTGCAGCGGGCCTCCAGGGCCTGAGGCCCCCTCTGGATTGGAACCCGTTCCCACTTGTTTCCCAGAGCTCCGCGGGAATGTGAACAGGCGATAATTTCGGAAATGCAGAGGCAAGCGAGGCCTCACGGCTCCGTCCGCACTGTTCACCGAGGACTCGCGGGGCCCCGGCCGGCCTCTCCGCAGTTTCACGTGAAACCGGTGCAGCCTGTAGTGCGCGTGCGCGCCCCGCCCCAGCGGCGGGCTCCCACGGGACAGCGGGGCTCAGCGGGACCCGGCGGGTGTGGGGCCGCGATGGCGACCCAGCCAGTCGGCCATGTCGGCTGGATGCTCGGGCCAGGTGCGTCCCTGCTTGGCCTGTGAGCCCAGACGCTGTGCAACTGCGGGCACCCGGGCCTGTCGGCCAGACGCCTCTCCCTTTCTGCTCGCCTCGGGATCCCAAGCCGCGCCCGCGTCACGCTCCCAACACACAGCCACACCCTCGCACACACACACACCCCCTCGCACACACAGACACCCTCCCACACAGACACACACCCTCCCACACAGACACACCCTCCCCCACACAGACACCCTCTCCTACACACACACCCTCCCACACACAGATGCATATTACACACAGACCCATTCTTTCACACACACACACTTCACACACTGTCCCACACACAAACACACTACACACGGACACATTCTTCCCCACCCACATACTTCACACAGACATCCTCCCACACACAGACACACCCTGCCACACACACATACACACACACAGACAGGCACACCTTCACATGCAGACACCCTCATATACACAGACACACACAGGCACATAGTCATGCACGGACACGTTCACGTGAAGACTCAGGTGACACACACATGCACGCAGCCGCACACTCCTGCACACAGATGCTCACGCACTCACACAGACTCCCTGTGCAGGCCCAGGCGCCAGAGTCTCCCTGGCCCTCCCCGCCTGCTCCACGTCCCTGCAGGGCCCTCACTGTCTTCAGCACATGTGACCCTGGCTGTGGGGCCCCCCATGTAGCTGCTCATGGGCTGCAGGGACCCTGGGCCACTGGCTCTGCAGGGCAGGGCTGGGACATGTGAGTAGGGGAAGCATGGCTGGGGGTGGGGTAAGAGGAGGCAGCCATGGGCCCACTAGGCTGGTGGCCTTGCCATGGAGAGCACAGGTCACCACAGGGAAGGACAGCAGAGAGGTCAATCGGCTGGCTGGGTGCAGAGGAAGGAATCCCCAAGTCTGACTCGGGGGTGCGGGGGGCTGGGGACTCAGGCCTCTCCCACGTGGCACATTTCCCCCTGGTGGGCACCTTGGATCATGGTTAGGCTCAAAGTTCTGCCTTCCGGCAGGGGACAAGAAGGGCCACCTAGATCCACCATTGTCAGAGCTCTGGGTGCCTGGACCCTCCCTTCCTGGTCGTTCCCTACCCCATGTGCTCTTGTCTGAGTACACACCTCTGCCAGAGCCCACTCCAATCTTCTGGAAGGGAGGGCCCCAGTTTCCCCAGCTCCTAGCCCAGGATGCACACAGTGGGCACCCAATGTATGCAGGAGCAAACCTCTTGATTTGTTTTCCACATGCTCCCATGGGCTGCCGTGTAATAGGGTCCTGCCACTCACTGGCTTTGGCAGTCTCTTCTGTCCCTCCCTTCCCGCTGCTCCAGGTGCCTTCCCAGGGTCTGGAGAGCCATGGGGGCAGGCACCTCTTCCCCCAGGCCTCCTCGTGTGCCCCTGTGAGCCCCCACATGTGCCTCTCCGCCCGTGGTGAGGATGTCTGTGTTCTGTTCTCTTTCCTCCAGGTTGCGGGGGCTGCGGCACAGAGATCAAGAATGGCCAGGCCCTGGTGGCTTTGGACAAGCACTGGCATCTGGGCTGTTTTAAGTGCAAGACCTGCGGGAAGCTCCTGAATGCTGAGTACATCAGCAAGTACGTGGGGGTGAGGGCTCCAAGGAGATCAGTGGCCCGGGCTTCCTTGTTCTGGGGGTGGGACTGGGTCCCAGCTCTCCTGCCATGTCTCCTGTCCCTCGCAAGGCTACTCTTGTCCAGCAGTTGTCCTGCAGAGAGCAAAGCAGTGTCAGCAACAGGAATGAGGAAGAGGAGGCTGACCCATCTCCGTTGTCAGGGAGGGACCGCATGACTGTGCTCTGTCTCCTGTGGGGCAGGGGCCCCTGGGCAGCTCCTGCTGGAACAGTGTCCCCCAGATGTGCAGTCCAGCTGGGGTGGTGGCTGGTTTGGGGGACAGAGGAGCAAGGTTTTATGGGGCAGTGGGGAGCCTTCTGGGAAGGTCATGGCCATGAGCAGAGGTGGCTCGAGGCCAGGAGTCGGCATGTGTCTCCACCTGGGGAAGTCAGGAGTTGGGCCAGCTGCCCCCAAACAGCACGGGTGAGGGTGACGTAACGCATGAACTAGAGAGCAGCCAGGGCTCTCTCCTGGGAGGGAGAGGCTCTTCCAGAAAGTTTTGGCAAAGGCTGCGCTTGTTCTGGATGCTCCTAGGGAATAGAATCGTCACAGGAATTCACCGAGTTGAAAAAATCCTGTGATAAAATGCAAAGAACGAGATGCACATGCGCACGCACACACACATGTATGCACACACATGTGTGAATGTGTGTAACACGGAGTCTGAACAATGTCCCTGATGTCCCATGTTAACTTCTGGTCAACTGCTCTCTAATTCTGCGGGACATCACCACTGGGGAACACTGCCAGAGTAGACCTCTCTGTGTTGTTTCTCACAACTGCACGGAATCTACAATTATCTCAAATGGGTCATTTTAAGTAAAATCCCCGCACCAAGATGGGCTTGCACCAGGGTGGAGGCCCTTAGAGGGGCGTGAGCTCCTGGCCTCTGTCATAGCAGACGAGTGGGTGGGAGACACAGGCAGAGCACTGGGATGCGGAGTGAGGGCACCCATCCCCCAGCAGGCTTCAGGTCCTCACGCGGTGCTGGCAGCGCACCCACACCACTCGTGTTACTTAGCAGCCTCCAGAGCCCTTCCAGAACTGACAAGGAGGGCGTGGGTGTTGCCATGGAGATATTTTCCTTAACCTCCTGGCTTTGCTGCGCATGCACGCATTCGTGGATTATAACGAGGGCCCAAGGTCAGCGGCATTTGGAAGCAGGTCTTTTTTTTTTTTTTTTGAGACAGAGTCTCACTTTCTTGCCTGGGGCGAGTGCCGTGGCGTTAGCCTAGCTCACGGCAACCTCAAACTCCTGGGCTCAAGCGATCCTACTGCCTCAGCCTCCCAAGTAGCTGGGACTACAGGCATGTGCCACCATGCCCGGCTAATTTTTGCTATATGTATTTTTAGCTGTCCAATTAATTTCTTTCTATTTTTGG
>CAUYSK010039909.1:0-36064 GCA_963575035.1 Avahi laniger | reverse complement strand
TTTTCTCCCGTTCTGTAGGTTGTCTGTTTGCTCTCATGATAGTTTCCTTGGCTGTGCAAAAGCTTTTCAATTTGATCAGGTCCCATTTATTTATTTTTGCTGTTGCTGTGATTGCCTTTGGGTCTTCTTCATAAATTCTTTCCTGAGGCCTATGTCTATAAGAGTTTGTCCAACATCGTCTTCAGGAATTCTTACAGTTTCATGCCTTAGATTTAAGTCTGTTATTCACCATGTGAAAGGTGAGAGGTGCGGATCCTATTTCAATCTTCTACACGTGAATACCCAACTTTCACTGAAGCTGGGTGATTTATAAAGGAAAGTGGTTAGTTTGGCCCATGGTTTTATAGGCTGCACAAGATTCATAGTGCCAATTTCTGCTACTAGTGAGGGCTTCAGAGAGTGTCCATTCACAGTGCAAGGGGAAGGAATGCAGGCATCACACAGCAAGAGAGTAGACAAAGAGAGAAGGGGAAGAAGGTTCGAGGCTCTTTTCAACAATCAGATCTGTGGGAACTCACAGAGTGAGAACTCATTCATTATTGTGAGGACGGCATCAGGCTGGTCATGAGGGATCTGCCACCATGTCCCGAACACCTCCCAGCTGGTCCCACCTCCAACATTGGGGATCAAATTTCGATATAAGATTTGGAGGGGCCAAACATTCAAACTGTATCAAAGCACATAAGAACATCCCTCGGGGACTCTTAGAATTCTCTGGAGAAATTTGAAGGAAATGAAGTTTCTTCATAGCTAAGCCAGAGAAACATAACATTATATATAATTATTTATTATATTATATAAATATGTTACATATTTATCATATATACACACATGCATTCACACTCTAGGCTGAATTGGCTTAGGAAATAGTTATGTATGGTTTTAATATTGTGATATCTAGAATAACGGTCTAACAGTTTGAAACAATTGAGATAAATGTTTTCTCTTAAAATATTACCTTAAAAACTTATACTTTCATATTGGTATATTAATGATGCAAAAATTCTGAATTTTCCTTTAACATAAATCATACATACAATGTTTATGTGCATGCTTCCACTATTTAAATAATTAATATTTAAAATCACTCCTATATTTGTTTCATATCTGGCTTATTTAAAACAAAAACATTTAAATTGAATAAAAGTATAATGAATTGAATGCATGTCTTTCTATCATTTGTCATAATTCTTAAAATCTGAGACCATTGGAATTTATTTTTCCATTGCAAAGTTTTCAGTATTTAAAATATTTATCATGTAAACAGAAATACCAGGAAAGAAGGAAAACATTTTACCAGAAGAAAGGGTTATTTTTGTGTTTTACCCTGATTTACATTTCCTGGTATCTTTACAGTTACATAAACTAGTCATTACTAAGACAATTCAGTTAGAGACTAGGTGCTATTTTGCTAATAGCAAAAATATTTGGTTAATCATTCTTGGTGATTAGGTATCACATTTTTAACCCTTTATCACAAAATACATTTCATTCCCTTAATTTCTCCAAGAACAAAAAGAATATTATCACATAATGTAGAATGAAAATCCTGATAACTTGCTCAAAAAATTGAAAAGGAGTCAAAAGCATTTTATAAAAAGAAGGCACAGGTCAGGTGTGGTGGCTCACACATGTAATCCTAGCACTCTGGGAGGCCCAGCTGGGAGGATTGTTTGAGGCCAGGAGTTCGAGACCACCCTGAGCAAGAGCAAAACCCCATCACTACCAAAAATAGAAAAATTAGCCAGACATGGTGGTATGTGCCTATAGACCCAGCTTCTCAGGAGACTGGGATAGAAGTATCACTTGAGCCCAGGTGTTTGAGGTTGCAGTGAGCTAAGATGATGCCATTGCACTCTAGCTGGGGAGATAGAGCAAGACTCTGTCAAAAAAAGAAAAAAAAAAAAAAAAAGAAGAAAGCACAGCAGCAGAACTGTCACAAAAATTACTCAATATTGCATTTGATTTTCAAGATAATGCAAGTCAAACCCGTTTCCCAAATATATAAAAACAACACACAATAAAACTCATACAGTTATCCTATTGCACAAATATCAGTCACCTCCCCAGACATGTTCCCCCGGTTACTATACAATGAAAGATATAAAATGGTTTAAGAGAAGCAAAATGTCAAAGGGAGGTCTGCACAACACAGCAATAGCCTTTAGCTTCTGCTTTGCTGATTCGACATAGAGATATGATTTTAAGTTACGAAAATTCCATCAAATTGTGCCAGATATGGCCACTGTGTATATATCGAGAACGCTGTGCATAGCTTTTGTAGTTCAGGAGGGGAAGCCTAAGAAATCCTCATTTTCATCATGGCAAGAAGTGAAAGATCTTTTTTTTTTTTTAATTTCAGGATATTATGAGGGTACAAACATTTTGTTTACATTTTATGTCTTTGCCTTGTCCAAGCGAGGATTAGAGGCATGCCCTTCCCCTCTAAAATGGTCACCGCATCAATTAGCTGTGAGTTTACCCCCACTCCAAATCCCTAATCCCTGGAGAACATTGTGTGAGCACCATAGTGTTGACCAGTCAGTGTCAATTTGGTCTGCAGAAAGATCTTGGCTTACCATTGCTTTGACACACTGCAGGAGTGCTTGCTGTGGTGTGCTTAAGCATGCACCGTTTGTCCCAGCACAGTCTTGGAGTTCATGATTGCATTTTCAAAAATTGGCTGAAAAAGATTAAATTAAATAAATTAACATGATTAAACTTTGTCTCATATAATTCTCCAGTTGTTTCACATCTGTTAATCATGTCTATCTAGGATTAAAGACTTTTGGAAGCAGGACCCCAATTTTTGAGATTTCTAATTACATTTGACAAGATATAGAGAGTACATCAAATCTCTTCTTTCTTTTCTCCTTTGTTTTATAATTTTTCATAATCTGATTCTGATATTATAATAGTTTTGTTAATTATAGAAACTTAAGAAAGCATAAACAAAGAAAATAAATGTTTTCTGTAATTTCACTACCCAGAGAAAGTCTTTGTTAACATATTGGTAAATTTCATCCTAGGTCTACCCTCATATATCCCCACCACTTCTAGAAAAAATGTGGAATTTTAACATATATTTGTTCATTGTTTTGGTATAATTGGAATCATATTAATTTTTTTTCTTTTTTTTATTTCAGCATATTATGGGGATACAGATGATTAGGTTACGTATGTTGCCCTTGCCCCTCCTCCCCCCAAGTCCGAGTTTCAAGTGAGTCCATCCCTGGGATGGTGCGCATTGCACTCTTTGTGTATGCATACACCCATCCCCTCATACCCCCTTCCCCCTCCCCCCTGCCCAACATCTAATAGATGTTATTCTTATATGTGCACTTATGTGTTGATCAGTTAATACCAATTTGATTTTGAGTACATGTGGTGCTTGTCTTTCCATTCTTGGGATACCTAGCTTAGTAGAATGCATTCCAGCTCTATCCAAGAGTATACAAGAGGTGCTAATCACCATTGTTTCTTAAAGCTGAATAGTACTCCATGGTATACATATACCACATTTTATTAATCCATTCATGTATTGATGGACACTTGGGTTGTTTCCACATCTTTGCAATCGTGAATTGTGCTGCTATAAACATTCGGGTGCAGGTGTCTTTCTTATAGAGTATCATTTGTTCTTTTGGTAGATGCCCAGTAATGGGATTGCTGGATCAAATGGTACTTCTACTTGTATCTCTTTAAGGGACATGGATGCGGAGAGATAGGAACACTCATACACTGCTGGTGGGAATCATACTAATTTTTTTCATGTCATTAAATATTCTTTGCTACCATGACTTTGTGGCTGCATAATTATCCATTTGTGGAAGAGACAGTGAGCTCTTTATTAAAGGCTCAGACTGCTCTTTCACAGTGTAGAGTCCCAAACAGGACCACATTTTCCAGCCCATCTTAAATCTAAATTGTGTCATGTGTCTGCATTTTGACTTATGAAATATGTAGATAAATGTTAAAGCCATTTCTGGTTCAAGAGCATAAGAACCTCCTTCACAAACTTCCACTTTTTCTTCTTCCCCTATCTGCCAGTTGGAAGTCAATGCCAAGAGATACCAAGAAAATCACATGTTGTGAATGGTGAGATTTCCATCAGCCTGGGTCCATAAGTGACTGCATGAAGTAGATTATCTTTCTCCTCCTTCACCTGTTGTTTACATACTATGTAAGAAAGAAGTACCTTCCACTCTGTTAAGCCACTAAGATTTGGGGTTTATTGTTAGAAAGCAAACATAATCTGAAACAAAACACTATAATCTATAAATGAGTTATAATGTAAGTTCTATGGTTATTGACTATTAAGTGTTTTCAAATTTTATCTAATAAAGACCTATACAGTAATTATGATATTTGGAGATAAATCTTTGTATATATAATATATCTTCAGGACAGATTCATAGAAATTATATTGTTGGGCTTTGAAGAATGAACATTGAACGTTTATGGCTCCTGGTACATACAGTCAAATTGACCTCAAGAAGAAGTGAAACAACGTATACTTCAACAAGTTCTATACAAGAATGCCTGATTCCCTGTATCCTCAATCCTTCCCAATCTTTGCCATGTTCATAGGTGAAAAATAATGCTTTCATTTCTTGAATTATTCCTTTCATTCTTCCGTTTTCATTCTAAGGATCCTTTTTTCCCCATTAATATTCAGTTAGAAAACCAATATCTTTACACTGCATGCCCTGAGTCAAACTAGACGAAGGCTGAAAATAGATCAAGATTATCATTCATGAACTTGTGTCCTAGAGTTGTTTTGGCTCATGTCGAAGATTCAGCACGCCACTGTGAGCCTTAGCATCTTTTTGCTAAGGCCATTCTTTCTATTTCTAGGTATACCCACCGATCTGGACATGGACCAAAGTTCCTTATCTCTACTCTAGATCACCTGTTGGGATACAAGTTCTCCAGGATGTTGCCTGACAACCTGACTGGCCCTTGTACCACTTCTTCCTAAGGACCAGATCCTGCGGCACAAACTCCTGGCCACTGACATAATTAGTTTAATGACTGACAATTAGTTTAATCACCCATGTTTAAATATTCCCATTTCAGGTTATGTATTTTATATATACATATATAATACTATATATGTCATATATCCTATATACTATATGTGTATATATATAAATTGTTCTAATTTTTATGCTGATCAAATTCTCCTCTTCAATTAACAGTTGGCACATATTTCACTTCCTCTATGGGAAGTATCACTTTATTCTAAAATATCTTTTCCTTTAAATTACTTATTATTTTAACTGTACCAATAAAAAGGAGTAGCCATGATTTATTTAGTGATTACTATGTCACAGATTCTATAATAAAAATCTTGTTTTATATGATAATAAGAGAATTCTCTTATTATATAACAATAAGAAAATTTCATAGCTAATGTCTGCAGTGACCTCAGGCAACAGGTTTATAGACAAAAAAACTAAAACTAAGATTCAGAGAGAGATAAAATAAATTAGTCAAGGCTTTTCAAATAGTGTCTGTGCAGAGGTCTGAACCTAGGTAGTCTGACTGTAGAGTTCATGCTGTTATTCACTAACAGCTTCAAAACCAAGGAGCTCTGAATTCTCCTTGTAACTTTGGTGTAGTAATAGTAATTCATATTTTAAGATATTATTTCAGTTTAATCTTGCATAACTTAGTGCTCTTACTTATTTCAAAATTTCAAATGTGGTCATGACTATCTCGGTGCGATCAAGTTTGAGATTATTAGAAGAAACAAAGACAACGTCTTACATTTTTTTGAGCTTTAATTTCCACATTACCTAATGTGGAATACTGTGCTTGGTAGTGAGCCAAAAATATTTATACAATTGTTTATATAAAATAACATGTTTGAAAAGTAAAATTGCTGCCACATGGACTGGCACATGCTAATTTAGCTGTGACTTGAATTAAGTGCAGATTTAACTCATTAAGCAATTATGAACCAGAAACTCTTCTTCATACTCTCTCCAAAAAGACAAAATCCACTCTTGAAGACTACACACTCTGTCTGGAGCAAAATAGACACAGAATAGGTGATCAATGCTGGAATCAAGGCATATTCACTATGCTATGAATTCAGAGACAGAAGGATACTCTGTTTAAGCGGGGAGTGTGGGAGATGCAGGGAGAGTTCACAAGGAAGGGGATGCTTGAATTTAGTTTTGATGAATGTTTGTTTTTATCATAAATTATCCCCCAAACATAGGGAAAATCATATATTCTGAGTTAAGAGGTCAGCTTGTCCAAAGAAGAACAAGAGTAGTGCCAAAAAAGGCAAATTGAGATTCTCAGGATTGTGGGGAAATTGTTATGGGAAACAAAATTGGAGAAGTGGACACATGACTTCCCAGTGAGTCTGGACTTCATCCTATGTGTAACTGGATTCTAAGAATGAATTTGCATTTTAGGGAAGAGCTTCATGACACCAGAGAGAGTGGATGGATGACAGTTGTCTTTTTTTTTTCTTTTTTTAATATCAAAAGCCCATGTGCTTCCCCTGTCTCTTATCCTCTTATTCCCACTTCCATCAAATTAGTTAAGCATTCAAGCCTCTTTAAAGATAAAAGCTAAAATTAGGTAAGAGACACAACCTATTCCAAATATATGTATATGTATATATATATGCATGTATATATATGTAAGTGTATATATTTATGTATGTATGTATATGTGTATACACACACGTGTTCTGTAATTATTCCAAAGTATAGCTGATCATTAAATATAGGACTCTGAACACTCATAAAATGATATTAAAACCAATAATTATTCTTGATGATGAGTGACTATTGTGCTATTGTGCTAATCACTCATGTGTGTACTAGTTCAGTAACTTCACAAAAAGTTAAAGAAAAATCAATGTTTCCAGCATTATATACATATCTAGTCTATAATGCTATTTTCTACCACAGAAATCATTTTCCCAACCAGTCACAAGAAATATTGAACCCTATGCTCAGGGTGATAGAAGACACCTCACTAAATGCTGAGAAACATGCAAAGTAATATTAGCCATAGTCCTGCCCTCAGGAAGCTTGGAATCCAGTTGAAGAGATGATAAAAAGTAAAAGATCTTAAAGTACCAACTCAGACAACAAATAGAGCCCTGTTAGTTGGAGTGATCAGTAAGTGTTTCGAAGACACAATGTGGCAGAGAGCCAAGATAGCTGACTAGAGACATCCCTTGTTGGACTGCCCTGGCTGGAAAGTAGAATATTGGATTGAGGAAAGCAGAGAGAAGACCCAGCTCAGACATGGATCACAGAGAGAGATGACAGAGATAACTGGGGACTCCACAGAGAAAAACTGAAAAGCTGAGAAAGAAGAGCATAGAGAAGAAAAGAGAGTGGCATGGATCAAACCCAGAGAGGCTCACAGCCCAACAAAAGGGTAAGAGGGGATTCCCCTCCCCCACCATGTGCTTTCAGTGAATAGCCGGCCACAAAGTATATTGAAGGCTTTCCCCTCTCCACAAGCCCAGGCACAGTGACTAATTAGGAATAGTGAGGTGAACCAACAAGCCCCAGGAGCTTGGGCTTCCATAAAGGGCAACCCACAGGAGAGTGCCACAAGAGACCAGAGTGCCAGCTTTCTTACACCTAGACACTTCCTCATCTGCATCTGACACTGAGAAAGTAGTTTGAGCTCAGGCCAACTGGGAGCTATGACTCCTCCCCATCCATTGCAACCGCGAGAATAGCTTAAATCAAGAAGCTCACAAACGGCTGCTTCTTTATAGCAGGTGCACACTGCAGACTGTGCTCGCCATGAAGAGTGGGGCCTGCTAAAATTTGGGAGTTACTTGCTGCTAGCATTTCATGGGATCGTGAGCTGGCAGCCCAGATAGCGGGGCTGGTCAGGCATCCCCCAGACAGAAACGGTGCAGGGAAATGCAGGAAGAGGTCTCGGTCCTGGACTCAGATGGTAAGGAAGCCCTCACAGACATATCCCGTGAGAGAGTGTGGTGGGGTGCTCAGGAAGGGAGATCAGTGAGTGTATTTTTCCCTCCACTGGAAAACTGCTGTATTGGATAGGGGTGTGTCATTCGGAGAGAAATAGCCTAGTCCTAGTTCCAGGACAACCAAATGCCTCGGTGCACCCACTGAATGGGAACTGTGGCACCTACCCCCACTCATTACGATAGGGAGTACGGCTTGAGCCAAAAAACTGCCCAGCAGCCACTTCTCTCCAGTGGGAGCATGTCTCCGGCTGAGGTCCCTGCAGATAAAGGGGCCCACTACTCTCCACTTGGGGACTTGTGGTGGAGCAGGGGTGCACAGCAGGAGAACACCTGTCCACCAGCGTTTCATGGAGATGAATGCTAGTGAGTCAAACACATGGACTAGGGGAAAGTTAAAGAGTTGGACTCAGGTGATGAGGGAACTCACATGGACTGATCTGATGGGAGTGTGTAGTGGGGTTCCAGGGAGTAGTGATTTGGGAGAGTACTCACCTTCTCCCTGCAGAGAAACTGTTCTAGTGGACAAGGGCAGAAAGAGCCTGACCTGGTGCCTTAGCACTCAAGCATTTAGGTCCCTCCCTCAGGAGCAACCTTCCTGGTTTGGAGAGCTTATTCTGAACCTCATTCTAGTGGCTTCCCCGAGTGGCTGGAAAAGCAGCTGCTGAACCCCACTGAGGCTTTGCAAAGCCTTTTTGGCTTTTGCAATCTAGCCACAGTCTACTTTGCCCATCCCCCACCTCAGTGGGAGTAGAGATCAAGCGAACCTCTGGGAGCTGCAGGGACCCTCTTGGGACACTCATGTTCCCCACTTGGGGGACCAGAGCTTACTGTGGGCACAAAAAAACGTCTTAGCAGCTGGTTTATTCAAATAAACATCAATCAATGACAGGGGGAACAACCCTATGGCTCAGCATAGCTCCTTACAACTCAAGCAAAGAAGATATGGCTGATTTGTACTCACAAGTACCACCCACCATCTCAGAGATTGATCTGGGGGACACAATCCAATTCACACTGCTGGAAAGAGGTGAAGATAACAGATCAGAAGTGACAAAAGAGGGTCCTCAAACCTACTCAAACAACTGTTAGGCAACTCAGGACCAGCACTCCTCTCCCTGCCATGGTCAGAGATTGATTTTTGGGAGCCCAAATGATGGGCGCACAAGCCAGGCCTACTACATCCAGGTCTCAATTGAGAGGCCAGATGAGAAGGAGTCAGTGAAATAACTCTGGAAATATGAAAACTCAGAGCAAAAGAATACTCCAAAGAAAATAATAACTCCTTACCAATGGATAACCAAAATGAAATATTGAAATTACTGGTAAAGAATTCCAAATATGGATTATAAGGAAGCTCAATGAAATACAAGAGAAAATGGAAACCTAACACAAAGAAATCACAAAAACAATACAGGAAATGGATGAAAAGTTCTCTAAAGAAATTCAATTATTAAAAAAATCAAATAGAACTTATGAAAGTGAAAAATTCATTCAAGAAAATTCAAAACACAGTGGAAAGTTTTAAGAATAGACTAGATCAGGCAGAAGAAAAATCTCAGAGCTTGAAGACAACATCTTTAAATTAAACAAGTCAATCAAATAAAAGGAACAGAGAAATAAGAGGAACAAAGAAAACCTACAAGAAATATTGGATTATGTAAAAAAGGCACAACATAATAATAATAGGCAACTCTGAAGGTAAAAAGAAAATACATAGGTGTTCAAAAACCTATTTGAGGGAATAATTGAGGAAAACTTCCATGGTCTTACTAGAAAGTTAGATATGCAGGTACAAGAAACTCAACAAACTCTTGGAAGATTCATCATTAAAACACATAGTCATCAGATTGGCCAAAGTTAACATGAACTGGGAACTGCTGCAAGCCATAAGGTAAAAATATCAGGTAATTTACAAAGGAAAACCCATCAGGCTAACTGTAGACTTCTCAATGGAGACCTTACAAGCAAGAAGGGATAGGGGCCACATTCTGAATCTTCTAGACAGAATAATGGACAGTCAAGAATTTTGTATACTACAAAACTATATTTCTTATATAAGTGAGAAATGAAGACTTTCTCAGAAAAGCAAACACTAGTGGAATTTTTGAAGACCAGATCCACCCTATAGGAAGTACTCAGACCTGCATTGTACATTGATCAGCACAATAGACATCTAGAAGTATAAATCAAAACATTCTTCGAACTAAATGACAATGGAGAAACAAATTATCAAAATCAGTGGGATTAAACAAAAGCAGTCCTAAGAGGAAAATTCATATCCTTAAATGCCTACATAAGAAAGAAAGAAAGTCACAAATCAACAAGCTAATGAATAATCTCAAAGAACTAGAAAAGGAAGAGAAAACTAACCCCAAATCCAGAAGAAGAAAGAAAATAACTAAGGTCAGAGAAGAACTAAATGAAATTGAAAACAAATAAAATACAGAATATTAATGAAAGAGTTGCTTCTTTGAAAAGATAAATAAAACTGATGGACCTCTCACTAGATTAATCAGAAATAGAAAAGAAATGTCCCAAATAATCTCAATCAGAAATGAAAAATGAGATATAATAATTGATAGCATAGAAATACAAGATATCATACATGAATACTATAAAAATCTCTATGCACATAAACTCAAAAATGTGAGGAAATGGACAAATTCCTGGAAACACACAACCTCCCAAGACACAATTAGGAATAAATAGAACTCCTGAACAAACCAATTATAAGAAACAAAATTGAACAAACCAATTATAAAAAACAAAATTGAAGCCCCAAAAAACTCTTCCAACAAAGAAAAGACCCTGACCAGACAGATTCACAGCTGAATTTTATCAGACCTACACAGAAGAATTGGTACCCATACTGCAGAAATTATTCCATAACATCAAGAAGGAAGGAATCCTTCCCATCTCATTCTATGAAGCCAGTATCACCTTGATACCAAAGCCAGGAGAGGACACAACAACAACAAAAAAAGAAAACTATAGACCAATACAAATATAGATGCCAAAAGTCCTCAATAAAATACTGGTAAACCAAATTCAGCAGTATATCAAAAAAATAATCCACAACCAAGTAGGTTTCATCCCATGAATGCAAGAATATTTCAACATACATAAATTCATAAATGTGATTCACTACATAAACCTAAGCAAAAACAAAGATCATATGATCATCTCAATAGATGCAGGAAAAATATTTGACAAAATTCAGCACCATTTTATGATGAAAATTCTTAACAAAATAGACATAGATGGAACATACTTCAAAATTATAAAGGCCATATAGGACAAACCCACAGCCAACATCATACTGAGTGGGGAAAAGTTGAAAGCATTCCCACTTAGAACTGGAACTAGACAAGGTTGCTCACTGTCACACTTTTATTCAACATAGTGCTGGAAGTCCTAGCCAGATCAATCAGGCAAGATAAAGAAATCAAGGATATCCAAATGGGGAAGAAAGAGGTCAAAATATTGCTCTTTGCTGATAATACAATCATGTACCTAGAAAACCCCAAAGATTCTGTCACAAGCCTCCTCGAATTGATAAATAAATTCAGCAAATTCTCAGATTACAAACTCAATGTGTACAAATCAGTAGCATTTCTGTACACCAACAACAGTTAAGGTGAGAATCAAATCAAAGACTCAATATGTTTCACAATAGCTACAAAATAAAAAATAAAACAAAATAAACTACCGGAGAATATATTTAACCAAGGAGGTGAAAGACCTTTATAAGTAGAGCTATGAATCACTGAGGAAGGAAATCACAGAGGATGTAAATAAATGGAAAAATATATCATGTTTATGGATTGGCAGAATCAACATTGTTAAAATGTCTATACTACCCAAAGTGATTTACAGATTCAATGCAATCCCATGAAAATACCAATGTCATTTTTTGCAGATCTAGAAAAAATAGTTCTATGCCTTGTATGGAACCAGAAGTGAGCCCAAATAGCCAAAGTAACCTTAAGTAAAAAGAACAAATGAAGAGTCATCATTTTACAAGACTTCAATCTATACTCCAAGGCTATAATAACCATAAGAGTTTGGTACTGGAACAAAGATAGAGACATAGACCAACGGGTCAGAACGCATAACCAGAATAAAACAATCCTCATATTGCTATCTAACCTTTGACAAAGCAGACAACAATAGACACTAGGGAAAAGAATCCCTATTCTATAAATGGTGCTGGGAAAAATGGATAGTGACATGTAGAAGACTGAAACAGGATCCTTACCTCTCACCACTCATGAAAATTAATTCACAATAAATAACACACTTAAACCTGAGATATGAAACTATAAGAATTCTAGAAGAAAATGTTGGAAAAACTTTTCTAAATGTAAGCCTAGAAAAAGAATTTATGAGGAAGACCTAAAGGCAATCACAGCAGCAACAAAAATTAATAAATGGGACTTGATTAAATTAAAAAGCTTCTGCACAACCAAAGAAATAATCAGCACAACAAATAGACTACCTAAAGAATGGGAGCAAATATTTGCATACTATACATCTAATAAATGGCTAATAACCAGAATCTACAGAGAATTTAAGCAAATCGGCAAGAAAATATCAAAAAACCCCATTAAAAAAATGAACAAAAGATATGAACAGAAACTTTTGAAAAGAAGAGAAACTAATGGCCAATAAGCATATGAAAAACTACTCCACTTCATTGATTATCAGGGAAAAACAAATCAAAATCACAATGAGATATAATCTAACTCCAGTGAGAATGGCTTTTAACAAAAGTCCCAAAACAACAGATGTTAGCCTGGATGTGGAGAAAAAGGAACACTTATACAATGTTGGTGCACTGCAAACTAATACAACCTCTATGGAAAACAGTATGAAGACTCCTTAAAGAACTAAAAGTAGATCTACTATTTGATCTAGCAATCCCTCTACTGGGTATTTACCCAAAGGGAAAAAAAAAAAAAAACATTTTATCAGAAAGTCACTTGCACTTGAATGTTTATTGCAGCACAATTCATGATTGCAAATATGTGGAATCAACCCAGGCGCCCATCAGTACACGAGTGGATTAATAAAATATGGTATATGTATACCATGGAGTACTATTCAGCCATAAAAAATGATGAATTAATACTCTTTGTGACAACCTGGATAGATTTGGAAACCATTCTCCTAAGTGAAGTATTGCAAGAATGGAAAAACAAACACCACATATACTCACTATTAAATTGGAACTAATCGATCAGCACTCATGTGTACACATGGAAGTAAAACTCAATGGAAATCAAGTAGGTGGGAGTAGGGAGAAGTGAATGGGTGAAATCACACCTAACATGTATGATGTACACTATCTGGGTGATGGGCACACTTACAACTTTGACTTAAACTGTACAAAAGCAATTCATGTAACCAAAATACCTGTAACCCTGTAATATTCTGAAATAAAATAAAATAAAATTTTTTTAAGAAAAAAAAGACACAATGTATTTCTGCTTTCAAAAGGATGTGAAGGATTTAAGAAAGCATTTCTTGCAGTGGAAAATTATAAGATCAAAGAAAGAAGTAGAACCATGGAGGCATGTATCTTCACTGGATGTGGAATGAGTATAGTTGAAGCATGGAACTCTGAGGGCTCACAGTAGAAATTTGGTTTCAAAAATAGGTTCTGGCCATCTGGTTGGAGGCCAAAATGGGCACGGTGGGTCTGTGAACTGGCCGAGAAATGGAAACAGAGCGAGAGTCCGAGATTTTTCACTGTGTCAATTCAAGTCACGATTCTGACCACCAGACCCAGATATTTTCTTTTTATACAGGTCAAGTTATATTTCAGTAAGTTACTCAGCTATTTTATTGCTAGGGACATATGATTAGCTCATCATTGCTGAAGATTTCTGAGAGTCAAAGCATTCTGAGTACCCCTCTGCCTCTGATGCTCATCAGGGTAACTTTGCCCACCTTGTCTCTGGAAATTGAGGCCTGCTACTTGAACTCTGCTGCTTTGTGATCAATTTTTTTTTTTTCCCACTGACATAAGCAAGCCCATCTCATAGCAGCATATCCCACCGTCACAACTGGTCTACAAAGGACAGCCACCTCAAGGCCTTTCAAGGAGACCTGTGTGCCCCTCACTAACATGCCACTCTAGCCTTACTTAGTGAAGGAAGTGCCTCTGGACTCTCTCAGTGAGTATGAAGGCTCATACATCTACACATCTCCAAAATCTCTATTCCTTGAAACTCTGGAGCTTTTTCCTTACCTAACACTGGGAAATTCTGAAATTTCAGACTCAGTAAGTGTAGGCCACTGTTGAATCCACATTTTAGTCAACTATTGACATAAACTATTAAGACTGCTCCAGCTGCACAAGCTATACATTAAATCACAAATCTGCTAGATACACTCATATGAATAACTTCCACCCAAACATTGTATTCTATTCTTCTTCCTCTAGCTACCTTTGGCTCCATTTACACATAAATTCCCTAAGCTTATGCTGATACAAATTGGAAAACTCTTGCAATCCTTTTAGCATATATCAGTAAATGATTTCTTTTCTAGTTAGATTTTTAACTTTCTCTCTAGGTGTATGCTAAAATATGACCTAGTTATGGAAATTTCAACTAAGAGTAGATGGCGCATCCTCAGTAAAATGAGGATCCCTTGAAGGCAACTGCCAATGGAAGTTTGCTACAGAGATCTCAAGCTCGGAAAGGTTCATACCCTCAGATACAGAAAGACAGAATGCGTTCACGTGCAAAAATGATCACAGTGATTTGAGGGTTGAGAAGTCTCAGCTTCATTCATTCCTGGTCTCAAGATCTTCCTTCTTTCTAATCAATACTCTACTTTTTCTCTTGAGAGATATCGAAAAGCTATAGATCAACTTGCTATGTAATTTTGCAGCCTATACAATTAAATTTGTGTTGTATTTTTTTTTTTAATTTCAGCATATTACAGGGGTACAAATGTATAGGTTACATATATTGCCTTTGCCCCACCCAAGTCAGAGCTTCAAGCATGTCCATCCCCCAGACGGTGCGCACAGCACCTATTAGGTGTGTATATACCCATCTCATCCTTCCCCCATTTGCCCGACACCCAGTGAAGGTTTTACTATATGTGCACATAAGTGTTGGTCAGTTAAGTCAGTTAATACCAAGTTGATGGTGAGTACATGTGATGCTTGTTTTTCCATTCTTTTTATACTTCACTTAGTAGAATGGGCTCCACCTCTATCCAGGATAATACAAGAGGTGATAGATCATCATTGTTTTTGTGACTGAGTAGCACCCATGGCATACATTTACCACATTTTATTAATCCACTCATGGATTGATGGGCACTGGGGTTGTTTCCACATCTTTGCAATTGTGAATTGGGCTGCTATAAATACTCTAGTGCAGATGTCTTTTTTATAGAATGTCTTTTGTTCTTTGGATAGATGTCCAGTAATGGGATTGCTGGATCTAATAGTAGTTCTACTTGTAGCTCTTTGAGGTATCTCCATATTACTTTCCACAGAGGTTGCCAGATGTGGAGAGATAGGAACACTCATACACTATTGGTGGGACTGCAAACTAGTACAACCTCTGTGTTGTATTTTCTTGAGGCTGATCCTGTAGCTATAAGAAATAAATGATTATTTAGGAACAATCTAGAAGCTCTTTGATTCCCTGTATATTAATATAAAATTTTTAAAGCCTAAGTTTGTCATTTTTTTGTAAGTACCCCAATGAATTCAGCTGTAGCCATCCCACCTCACAGATCTTAATAGTCATTATTACCAAAATAATGGTCACATGTGGCAGCCACTTGTCCCCCAAGGCACTGACTTCTGGCAGGCACTTCATTATGATTAACCATATTTCTGATTTAGATTAATTTGTTTAATTATGATGCTATTGCATTCCATGGGTTAGTACCATCCTATCACCTGATAAAACTGTAGAATGGCCTAAGAAAGACTTAGTTACAATGTCAGTGGGAAAACAAAAAGGATGCAAGCCCATCTCAAAAAAATCAACATGTTATGTGTGAATCGAAAACCAATGTATAGCATTTATTCTCCTAGAGCCAGAATAGATGGGTCAAGAAATAAAATGGTGAATGTAGAAGTGCATCCTTTTACTATTATACCATCCAATTTATGGATTGTTTCCTGTTCCCAGACCATTAAGCTCTGTTGACTTGGAGGCCTTGGATCTCGAGGAAACAAGGCTACCAGCAAGGGACACAGCAATTCCACTCAACTAGAAATTGAGATGGCCACTTGGTCGTTTCGCCACATATATAGGCAAAGTGGACTGGGATGACGGATACAGATTTCTGTTGCACAGAGGGGCAGAAACTCAGATGATTCTCCGAGATACCACTTAATGCTTTCATATCCTTTTGTAAAAGTGAATTAAAAACTATAGTAACACAACAATAAAAGGCAAAACTACTGAGGAATCATTCACTTCAGTAAGAAGATTGAGGTCTCCTTATGAAGAAAAGAGACCCTAACCATCTGAAATACTGAGGTCAAAGAAAACATGAAATGGGATTAGTGAATGAAAGATGTTATAAACATCAATAATGGCCTCATGACCAGTTACAGAAACAGAAACTATGATAGAAATGCATATATTTGTGTGTATTAAACCATTTCTTCTTCTCTTTCTCCTTACCATTAATGTTTTATATAAAAATTATGGTTATTGTTAACATAAAATTTAGTTTTAAGTAGTGAAATTTTCATATCGGACTGTGGCTAACTTCCAGAAATGAATACAAATGTTGGAACTTTGTATCTCCTCATTTTAGGGAGAGGTTTCCAGCAGCTTTGTTTATAAGAAAGAATCTGCATCTTGTTAGAAACCAAAAGTCATTTCTTGTTGTCATATGGGAGCTTACCTATATGTAGAAAAGTCTGGATGAATGTCAAGTATCCATTCAGCTGAAGAGGTGGCATATACATGTGTCGGCTTGCTTCAAGCTCACCTTTCTATCCTTGGCTTTGTGATGCTGGGGGTGAGACTTTATAATCTTCATTTCTGCTTTGTCTTCTGGGATCCGTTAGACTTTGTCACTAAGGGCTTTTTAGGTTGACTGGAAGGCTGAAGGAGGGAGAGAAAGGTTGCACAAGCTCTCTATTCCCATCAGTCTCACTGCAATTATCATTGTTCACTCTGGCACTGGGTAGCAGCACTGAGTTCCTATTTGCAGTTTTCTCCATACTCCAATCCAGTCTCATAATGCCTTAGAGACCCCAGTATTTGCCAGCTGGCACTCCCTGTCCAGGATCTGGACCTCGGTTCTACAGGGCCCCTTTTCCAAGATCCAAACCACCATGGTTGCTTCCTGCAGTTACTTTCTGTGTGATACCTACCTCCATGTCCCCTTCGAGCATTTTTAGTTATCTAATAATTGAATAACAAATTGTATTAAATCATCTATGTTAAACTAACTGGTGCCATTTCTTTCCTAACTGGATACTAAATGGATACAATAAGGAGGTTTTATGGTAAGAAGTAATTTTAAATTTTAATCCTGTCCATTGAAACTGGGCTGTAGTATTAACTCAGGGATTTCATGAATGAGACTAATTAATGGCCCAATATCACCATTTTAAGCAACTTTACTGCCCTTTGTTATTGGGCAATTCACTTAACCTTTAGTGAATGTGTCTGAGGTTGCTATTAGTTGGTGAGGTTAGAACAATTAACAGTCTAAGAATTACAGATGATGAACACTTGGTTTCAAACCGAGACTACCTGGGTTTGACCCATACCTCCTCCAATTACCAGTTCTGTAAGTTTGGGTTAGTAACTTGACCTCTCCGTGTCTTATATGTAAGATGAAGGTAATGATTGTATCTAACTCATGGGGTGATAATGATAATTAGATGAAGTTATTTATAAAAAACACTTAGAGATGTACCTGGCCCAGAAGAAGTGCTCAGTACATTTTGCTGTTTCTGGTATCATTTGCTGTGTGACTCTGAATCTGAAAATTCACAATATTCTACTGCAGACACATATCAAGTGAGGTTGCATGCATTTCTCATTACAGTTTGGATGAATTCATCTAACCTCTTAGCTGCAATCTGGAAAGTCATCTTTCCTCATTGAACCAAATCCACATGTGCTAAGCATAAGTCTGTGCTGTGAGCCTTAATTAGTGTCAGCGGTTCATCCTCAGTCTGTGGGAAAGGCAGTTCTTTCATTCAGGGGACATGAACTCACCATTTTTATTTCTTTTGCATATGAAGCATTAGTAAGTCAGCAGGGAAAACATATGAAATACAGGAAGTCATTTAATTTTTCTAAGTAATACATTTGGATTTGTGACACGAAGCTCATAACATGACCCTGTTCAATTGCTGTCAAACTGCTTGTTAAAAACTAAATCTGTACTGCCCAACAAATCTGGGATCAGAAGACAAGGGCAAAAGTGTGGTCCAAGGTGTGAATTTTTCTAATGTCACCAGCCAGGGCAGGCTTCTGGAACCTCGTGAAAGGAGATATTCTCCAGGGTTGTCTCAAGAACATCTCTCTCCTCAGCTTCTCCACTCTATGTAACTAACCCGCCTCTCTCACTTCCACGTCTCATCTCCCAAGGCTCAAGAAAGAATGTAAACAGGTATGTTTTCTCTCTTAGAAGGTTGTACTCAAAACCTGATTTCTTGCTGATCACTCTGATTTATTGAACACCTCTCAGTGACCTCACTGTTCTTACCACAAACTTTATATTTTTGGAAATGCAAACTCAAACAAAAATGAGATACCATTTTTCAACCATCAGATGAGCAAAAATTAAAAGAATTGATAACAGCCAGAGTTGACAAGCATGTGGGAAAATGGGGTCTCTCATGCATTGCTGATGGGTATGTAGATTATAGATCAGCAGCGATTTTCGATTTTTGAAAGGTTATATGGTAATTAGCAAAAGCATTAAAATAAATGCTCACAAACCTTTATTCAACATTTGCACTTTAAAAAATTTACTGTACTTTACAACAACAGCAAAATAAAAGAGAACCAGTACTTAAGAAAGTAACTTCAAGAACATTTGTTTCAGAACTTCTTATGGTGGCAAATAAAAAAGAAAATCTGATTTTCCATAAATAAGTAGTATGCAAATAAATTCCAGACACGTAGAACTCGCAGTATTTTCAACAGAAGGGCTCCTGAGAGGGATATGAAAGTTAAATGAAGAAATTGAGCTAGAAGAGAGTGTGTATCTCACAACAAAAATTTATTTAAGGAGGAAAAGAAGAAAATAGCTGCATATGCTTTTTCCTGTATGTGTGTGTGTGTGTGTGTATATATATATGTCTGTCTGTGTGTATATATGTAAATATAAGTTTGGAAGCACAAAAAAGGCTATGCTCATGTGTATGTTTAGGGTTTAGGGTAGGGCTTAGGTGGGTAGGGTTGTTGGAGTGACTATTCATTTTTTTCTTCATATGTCTTTGCAGGCTTTAGATTTATTATAGCAGCCATGCTTTTCATTGGCAAATTTTAAATCCAACAACAAAAAAATGAATAATTTACCATAAAATATAAGAGAAATCAAACTAAGAATTTCTTAAATGTTCACATATAATCAGGAGATAAGTGGGATTTGAACCCAGGGTGGTATGATTCAAAAGCCATCTTAGTTGTTTACATACACTTACTCTGGCCTTGAAAAATACACATTTCAAGAGAACAGGTGTAGTCAGTGTTTTTTGGCTGGGAAAGTATTCTCGATTCCTTTGGAAATCAAATCCCACAGGAAGCCATTTGTTTCATGTGGGGTTCACCATACCCACTGGTAAGAAAATATGCAGAGCACACTAAGCCCAGTGCGGGTCTCTTTCTGCAACATTTAATCACAACTAGCCACTGCCAGAATGTCCAAGAGTGCTGAAATAACGCAGTGGCATATTTTGGAGCAGGTACAGAAAAACACTGCCCACCATTGAAACAAGAAGAAGAAAAGGTATTGCTTTAGGACACTTCCATTCATTTTTCAGGACCTTTCTTTTGGGCAAAGAAAGAATGTAGGTTTGTAAGACGGCTCAGCAGGCTAGCCTGTGAGCTCAGGTATGTGCATCTAAACACACATCCTTCAACCTTCTATGTGTGGCAGTGAAAAGAAATGATAACTGGTAAAGTCCTGTTTATCCAGCCATTTGTTTATTAATGCAAATGCTGTCCTGTGGGGAAAGAGGAGCCCACGCGGAATTCATAAGCAGCCTTAGAAGCTGATGAGAAAAGCAATAAGGCTCCGTGAAAAGTCCTGCATGGTAACATGTCCCCAGGGCCCTCATCTTAGGAGCATCACTATGCAATGTGAATTAAGTCCTCTGCACAGAGCAGGCGCCTGGTGCTTTGAGTTGGTTACCATCATCCCTGGAGGCTGAGGCTTTCTGCATCATCAACCTGGTGTCACGGGATCAACCTCTGGGAAACATGCGGCCTTACTGAGCTCAATGCTAGTAGCAGTTGGCACACCTTTGGGTGAAGGGAATGTTAGAGCACCAAAGTATTCTGTGGTCATGAAAGTCATGGCCTAAATCACAGCTACATTGATTTGTACAGTCCAGAGAGCATATAGGGGTAAGAAGACATGAAGAAAGGGAGTTGTCACATAAATGATTTTAAAACTATGGTGACTAAATATCAAAGCACTAAATCAAGGGCAGCAGGCATCCGTAACGAAGTGTTCATGGAGCCAGAGCCAAAACTGCAAGGAGGATCATGTAATCCATTGTGGAAACTGCTGCACTGTGCATTCAGAATAAGACAGTGAAAGAAGCAAAATAAATCCATCAGGACTGAAATCCCTCCAGCCCCAATCTAAAATGGAAAGGGATAGGATCTCAATTCCTCTGTTCCTTTAAAAAAACTGATTCACTTCCTCTTATATCACCATTTTATAAATTCATGTAGTTATGGGATCAAAAGAAGCCTGAAAAAGAAGAAAAGTCCTGGCACACAAAAATAAGCTTTTGCAGCTTACTTTTTCCTAGTATAAACTAGAAATAGTTCCTATTGTTAGACAGGAAATGCAATTGCTACAGACATCAGAAAGCATAAAAAAATATCAAACCCAGCTAAATATCTGGCACACTTAATAACAATTTTTTAAAAATGTCTTTCTTTTGTCTCTAGGATGAAAATCTAAATGTCAGTGAACAAGTGTTACCGTCAGGAGTTGAATAATCAAGCAACTTTTAGCCCAATGTCAAATATCATCTGTATCCATGCTCCTGTGTAATGAGATATAATTTTCATAAAGAAATTTTCTTCTCTCAAAACTCCTGCCCTTAAAATAATTCATTCACATCTCTTGTATCTTGTTTTCATTTTGTTTTGATTTGACTGTAAGTTTCTCATCCAACCTTTCCAGTAGGGAGAATGGCCAGTACATCTCCTCTTCTCTTCCTTTCCCTTCCCCCGCCTTTTTTTTTCTTTTGTTTCTTTCTTTTGCGTGTGTATGTGTGTGTGGGGATTGGGGGAGGGAAATCTGTCCCAAGCCACACAAATGAATAATGAAGAAAATAGGACCAGGATTTCTTAAGTCCTAATTTGGTGCTTTTCTAAGCAGTTCACAGTAAATTCTGAGTCCCCTTCCTCCCTCACTGATTGCTCCTGCAGTGACCAGATGGGTGGTGTTGGATGTTTAAATGGACACCCAATGGCAAAGGATCCCCACAGGCACATGCACACAATGCAGAAAAGAAACCACACCATAAAGGCCCGTTGTCAAACTGGAGTTTGAGCAATAAAAGGAAACACATCCTATAGCAGGTTTTCTCTGGGACATTCATCTGGCTGCCCACCGAGACAATACAGAGGAAGCTGCTTTTCAGGATGGACCAGAAGCAACCCAGGGAAAGAGGCTCAAAGTTTTCACAGGATAGCAGGTCACACAAAGCTCTTTGCTGTCCCTCTCTGCTTCTGTTACAACATGATCAGCAGGATGAACTATCTGTGAACTATCTGTGAGTTCAAAGAACACCTTCTCCACCCTCGGGGATTCAAACCTGGCCATAGGCAGGTCTCATAACACTGAAGAGGCCCTTCAAGCTAGCTGCTTCAGTGCAGAGCTGCAAACAGAAAGGCTAATGGGCGCGGGCACATGGCACAGAAGCTCATTACACACACTTGCCAGAAGGCTGACAGTTGTTTCTAAAATTCTCTTTATCTCAGGGTTAAAACTCTTGGGGTAGAAATGGGGGGAAAAAATCTTTCAAATTGTTATTGCCTTTGTCTGTATAAGTGGATCCCAACTTTTTCAAGTAAAGGATTTCTTTTTAAAATAAATTTTAAGAGTGTATACATAGTGACCAAATAACTACATAAATCCAATAATTTTTAAATAAATTTTTAAAAATTAATCACAGGAACATCTACAATACATTTAACAAACTGTGTAATATTGGTGTGAGATAGCCTATTCATTAAGAGTCCAGAAAATGCTCAGGTCTGTTTTAATTGAAAAGAATGAAAAAGAAAAGTATATGTAGTGGATAAAACTTTGAACTTTTCATCATTATCTTTCTTTCCTGTATTCCTTCGCTCACTAGTCCCTGCTGCCACAGGGTGCTGATCGTCACACGGGAAGGGGTGTTAGCAGGAGTTGATCTAAAATGAAGACACTGTTGTCAATTTCTTGGGTTCTAGGTTTTATTGTTTGAGCTTTCCACTGTGGAAATGTTCAACTACTTACAAAAGCAGAGAATGCAAAGATGAGCCTCCTGTGGACGTCACCCAGATTCAGCAACCAGATGCACTTGCCAACAATCTTGGGTCTCTCTCATCTGAAACTTTGCTGTCTAATTATTTTAAAGCAAATCCCAGTTATGCATTTCTTCTGGAAAACTTTTACATGGTATTTTTATTGTGTGGATTTGTTCATCAGTTGTTCATATAAATGCAATGTCATTATCACATCTAACCAAATTAACAATAATCTCATATTATTTTCTGGTACTCAATCTATAACCAACTTTGCCTGATTGTCTCAAGAAAGATTTCGTTGGTTGTTTAATTCAGGATCCAAACGAAACCCACATATTGCATTTAGTTATCTCTTAAACCTCTTTTAATATCTAACAATCTTCCTTCCCCTTGTAAGTCATATATTTGTTGGAAAAAAAAAAAAACAGATCATTTGTCTTGGAGCATTAATCACATTCTGGATGTGGCTGATTTGCTTCTTTGTGGTATCTTTAACTTGTCTCTCTTTCCCTAGTGACTTCTATAAATTGGTAGTTAGATTTGGAGGCTTGAATAAATTGAGTTTCCATTTTCTTTGCAAGCACAGGTGTTCTTCTATTTATATCACACTAAGAATCATGTAGAGGGTCCTTTTTTAGCAAGCTAAGATTGAGTCTTAGCTTTCAGAAAATAATAGGACAAGAATGACTGAAAAAATATGCATCAAAAAGGATGGTGGTGTTCTTGTTTGAATTGGAGAGAGGGAAAGGATATTAGAGAAAGCAAGAGTTTGATTGGGACAGAGCTGGTTGAGTCTTCCTCCCTCCTCAGGCTAAAGTTATAACAATATCAAACATTAATGCCCATGTCAATTGAGATTTCAAGGGTAAAAATGGCTTACACCCTGATCTCAACATTGAATTCTGGGAAGTCCTATCATCTGAGACATAATTTCCATTGTAAGACAAGTAACCTGTTCTGACCCAGCAATCCTGGGAACCAGCCTGAAGTTCACCCAATTGGGGAGCAGAAGTTTGCAAAGAGATTCCAAACACTAACAGGGGTATCTAGCAATTGGCTGATGATGTCGGTCTGGACCAAGCACTGGGAGGACAGCGGACAGTGATTTCAGTAGATGTTCATGTGGAAGAGAGATAACAGCCAAGAGCCACAACACTCTAATCTTCTCAGCAAGTAGTCGGTGAATACCATCTCCTGCTTAGAAGCATCATGAGGCAAGTCTCCTATTTTTCCAATAAGGATTTTTTGTTTGTTTGTTTTTGCCCTGAGTCAATTATCTTGGAAATGTTTTTGTTGTTGTTGTTGTTGTTTTTTGAGACAGAGTCTTGCTCTGTAGCCCTGGGTACAGTGCAGTGGTGTCATCCTACCTCACAGCAACCTCAAACTCCTGGGCTCAAGCAATCCTCCTGCCTCAGCTTCTTGAGTAGCTGGCATCTACTACAGGCATCCACTACCGCACTTGGCTAATTTTTCTGTTCTTCGTAGATACAGGGTCTTGTTCCTGCTCAGGCTGGTCTCGAACTCCTAGCCTTAAGAGATCTTCTCACCCTGGCCTCCCAGAGTGCTAGGATTACAGGCGTGAGCCACCCTGCCCTGTCAAGATCATTTTTTTATAATCCATTTTTGGCCAACTCAAATGTATAAATATAAACCTTTATAGATATAGAAGAAATCACTAAATATCCACTTATAATAATGCTTAATTCATTAATTACACATGCATATTTACACTCATGTCATAATTTTCCATTCTCATATTTCATAAAACAGCTAATTCACATTCTTGGCATGCAACACTGACACAGTGATAAGCTCTGGTGACATGTCACCACTTTTTGAGGCATCTAATATTATGTTTCAGAGCACCTCACCCTCACTGCCATCTAAATGAAGCATATTTTGAATCTGATGCAACATGGCGTTACTGGAAATTATATCTCAAATCCCTTCAGTAAAAATTTAGAATAGTTGCTTTTTCTACTCTGCAGTTGGTACAAATTTTTTTCAACATAATCACTTATACTTTTTCTTTTTAAAAATATTTTTTAAAATCTTACTTACAATAACCACTAAATTACAATTTTGATATAATACCCCCAGGGAACTAAGCTAAATTTGTGTTAAATTGATTTTCCTATTTTTTAACCAGCTCCGTTAAGTGACCTCCATAAGCATTCCCAATTACTATTTTCTGTGTCTCTTCAAAATCAGTACTATGCTATTGAAGGTAAGAAAGAGAGAGAGATTGAGACTCTCCAAATATGACAGAATTTGGGAGGGATGCAAAGTAGACTAAGTCCCTCTTTTCTGAGCATAAGTGTCAAAAAAAATATGCCTTATATTTGGGAACATGTAAATGATATCTTCTTTCCACCAGCCATGTATAAAAATAAACCCAGAAAAGAGGAAAAGAGAAAAATACTAAATTTGAATGTTTATTAAGTCTGAAATAACTGAGGAGGAATCACTGATTTTTTTTTTTTTTGGAATAACTAAATTACACATTTGTTATTAGGCAGAATGGAGACTCTAGACATAAATTAATATGCTATAGAAAAATAAAATATGTTATACTTTTCACAAATGACTATACAACTGCAAAATCTGTAACTGTATATAGCAGGGTGATTATAAGGGAGGAATAAATAAAATGCGATTCTGTATGATGAAGACATAGTGAGTTCCTCTTAATTTTCAGACATTGGGATAGACACTGAACACAGAAAGACAGCAAGACAGATCTAGCCTTTGCAAAACTCCTCCCATTAAGGTTTTTAATATTCCAATCATATCCTGTCTTTTCTGACACCATCTTAATACCAGACCCCAATTCTAGATTACATACTTGGCTGCTTTCAGAAATATTTTCGGAAATCTCAGTGCCCAACCTTTCTTTAGTCTCCTCCCATTCTTCTTCACTGTAGCCAGAGCTGATTAGGCAGCAATAGTTGATTAATTACGTTATGACTTCAATTAATTCAATAAGTTAAATCATTAGCCCGAGTTTATTGGAGATATTATCACTTCTGCGGGTAATAAAAATGAATGACAGAGAGCTTTTTTTTTTAAATTAGGTGAAAAAAATTTTTAAAAATAAAAATGAGGTGGTATAATAGGTAGACCTCAGTATCTTCTTCTTTAATTAGGGCTAATAATAATATCTAACTTACAGAATTGTTGAAAGAATTCAATGAGAAAATGGAAGGAAATGCTGATCAAAATGCCCACCATCATAATCGCCTAAAAGGTACTTACTGTAGTTGTTGTAGATGCTGTTATCTAGAGTACTAGATTGTTGCTACCGTTGTTATAGTTGTTGCAAAAGTTGTGACTAGTGGTTGTCCATAAGGTTTTCATGAAACTGGGATAATGCGTGCATTGCTTATATGGGAATCTACTCTATTTCTCCCTGGCATTAGGATCAGTTCATTAAATCACCTAATTTCAGTCTGCCAAATCCACTATTAGCATGCCAAATCCATTGTTGCTTAGAAAGAGGAGTATATTTTTGAAGATTAATTAATGAAAATATTTTATCTGTGGTCAAAAGAAGTGGGAAGGGCAGTATGCTTACTCCAGGGATGTAAACTCAATATTTTGATTTCTTAAGCATATGTGGAATTGGTAATTAGTTGGAAAAATTAGTAAAATATATCTACTTCAGCTTCTGATAATTCTATTTTTTAAAAAAGTGTAGAAATTAATTTAAAAAGCAAAGTCATATGAACAAGAGTTTGTAATAGAGAAATGTAATAAATTTCAGTAAACTTCAACAAACTTGCACTGAGTACCTAGTAAGTGCCACACACTGCTCTAGACATTAGGAGTGCAAACACAAAGAAGAAAGAAAGTCAACCTTTGAGTAACTCTGATAAACTGTTTGCTCAACACATGTTCCCATTAACAGTGTTATTTTCAACAAATGAATGATTTCTCTGTCTGCAACTTCAGATCACACCCACTGTCTCCACACTTCCCCAGGTTCACAGGTGCAAAAATATTCCTCCTTCAGAAACACTTTCAGAATTCTGATGACATTGTTTCTCATGGCCTAACCCCTCTGTTTTAGCCATTTCTGATTCAATGATTCAATATAAATGTATTAATAAAAATTTTAATTTTGAAAAACTAAATAATCGCTCCATGAGGTCATCAACTGAAAGTTCCATAGGAATGGTTACTTATATTTCACAAAGATAACTTGTAAGATGCCACAATTACAAAATTATGATAGCTTTGCAAAGACATTAATTAAAAGTAAAACGGCAAGCAAAGAGGTGGAGGAAGAAAGCACAAAAAGAATACTCTGAAAGAGATGCTTTTTTTGAATTAAAAAGGGGAAAAGAAACAAAGTACCATTTTCTGAAAAATTGTCACCACCTCTGCCAAGCCTTCATCTATCACTTAATCCTCACGGCAATGGCAAAGACCAGATATGGTCCACTTTGAGAAAAGTGAAGCTGAGAGCCAGGAAATGTAAGTGCTTTAACCCAAGTCACATAACTAGTAAACAGCAGAATTCAGGTTTTTGACCCACATCTATCTTCCTTTAAGACACATTCTCTTTACACTATACAGTAATTATAAAAATTCAGTTATTTGACTTTGTAACACATTTTATTCTGATGAGCTATTTTCAAATCACTTATTTAATTTGTGTTTTGAAGGTATTTAGTGTCCCCATATATATTAGTCATTTCCAATTACCAGGCCCAGAACATTAGTCCAACCCAGGGCCTCATAAGAGAAGACTTTATGTTAATATGAAATCATCCTCCTACCCTCAGACACTGAACACCAAAAAAGTACATTGTGTGTCATTATAGTTGCACCTCTGAGGGTATGTCACAAATATACAGGAGGAAGAACAAAGGTTAAAGAAGAAGTAAGCCAACCAATCAAGTTCAAATATAAAAGCGTTCAATATAAAAGCTTACTATGTGCAAGACACTAGGCCACGCTTAGGCTTTAAATGTCAAAATCTTCCAACCAGAAAAACAAAAGCTGATAGGGCTGCAAGCTATGACTAAAAATTCTAAATTGCAGTACTAGGAGAAGAAAACCCTGAGGTTTGAGAAAGTTGGTGCAAATAAATATTATGTCAGAAATGGGGAAGTAAATTTCTATAATAATATCTAAGAGTTAGTACAGTCTAAACACATAATAAAGCATTTCATATGTCTAGGAAAGTTTGTACTTGATAGACTCACACAAAGTTATTACAAGAGATTATCTCTATGGCAGACACCAAAGTTAATATTGTGAAGGAAAGGTTTTCACTTTTGTAATGTGCCCTTCTTCTTAGGACTTAGACTGTATTTACAATGGTATTATCCTCATGCATCACTCCTAAGTTTTCATTCATTTTTCAGCAATCATTCATTGAGCATCTACCTTGTGCCATTCATTCATGGGTGTAGCAAGCATAGACTAAGCATCTGTTTTGAGGCCGTACGTCAAGCTAACTGGAACACAGACAGTTCCAGAGTGTATGTTCTATTGGGGAATGTAGACATTTATCTACTAATTGCATAATTAATTACTACATACAACTGTAAAAGGTGCTACAAAGGAGAATCAGTTTCCAAGAGAATACAGCTGTGTGGCCTGATCTGGTCCAGAAAATCAGGACTTCCTGAGTAAGTGAAACTGAAATCTGAATTAACCAGGCAATGGATGGTGAACTGGGGAGGGTACAGAGCATTCCAAACGGAATGACACACGCCGAAGTGACCACATGACGGCCAATATCACTATCTCACACACACGAAGGCACAGGGGGTTGGGAAGTGGGGCTGATGAGGTCAGCATGCATTACATTCTCAAAGGCCACAGTAGGAAGTTTAGAATTTACTCCACATTTTACTTCCTACACAGTGTTCTAAAATAAACACACTTTGTCAGCTCCCTGTTTTGGAATATACCTCCATACGAATGTTTGCTCACCTGTACCGATGTTCCCACTAAATTATTGCCTTTTTAAAGGCAAGGTATGTATCCTTAAGAGTTGCAGTCCCAATACCCCAGCCATGAACTGGTACCGGGTCATGGCCTGTTATGAACCGGGCAGAACAGCGGGCAGTGAGTGCCAGGTGAGCCAGCAAAACTCCATCTGTATTTAGGGCCACTCTCCTCATTGCTTGCATCACTGCCTGAGCCCTGCCTTCCCTCCCCCAAACCTCTGGTCCTTGGAAAACCTGTTTTCCATGAAGCCGTCCCTGGTGCCTAAAAGGCTGGGGACCACTGCTTAACTATACTTAACACAATGCCTGTCACTGTGGGGACGTACAGGTGCTTATTCTCTCTCACATTTCTCAGTAGGGAGGATGGGAGGAAGTCACTTTTAAAAAGACTGATACGGGCCAGGCGCCGTGGCTCAGACCTGTAATCCTAGCACTCTGGGAGGCCGAGACGGGCGGATTATTTGAGCTCAGGAGTTTAAGACCAGCCTGAGCAAGAGACCCTGTCTCTACTAAAAATAGAAAGAAATTAGCTGGATAACTAAAAATATATAGAAAAAATTAGCTGGGCATGATGGCACATGCTTGCAGTCCCAGCTACTCGGCAGGCTGAGGCAAGAGGATCGCTTGAGCCCAGGAGTTTGAGGTTCCTGTGAGCTAGGCTGATGCCACGGCACTCTACTCAGGGCAGTAGAGTGAGAATGTCTCAAAAAAAAAAAAAAAAAAAGACTGATATGGATGAAGTGTTTACCATGAGTGAGGCTCTCAGAGTAATAACAGACCTAATGCTCACAATAAAATAATTATAATTCTCCTTACACAGACGAGAAAACTGAGAGTAACTTAACCCAGAAAACAGATTCTACAAAGCGGGTAGATGTGATTTAACTCTCTTCTGCTTAACTCCAAACCTCTCCCTCTTTCCTCTTTGAGTCTTTTTCTCGTACTCATTTCTTCTGAGGAAGAATTCCTTTTCCCTCTCTCCCCTCACTCTCTCCTTTGATCAAATAATCTTCTCCACCCCACCGTCACACCAGACATATTTCTCTTGGAAAAAAGGAGACTTGGTCTACTTTGTTGACTGCTGTGTCTTTGGCACTGAGATGAGCCCCGATACATGTCACATGTTTGATAAATATTTGTTGGATGAGTTTCAACATTCTGTCCCCCACCATCTCTGCTTCCCCCATCCGCTCAGTGTTGCTTGGCACTTCCATGCTAAGGATTCGCTAGGACACATTTTTAGCCCCAGCCTCTAGCTGGAGTTCCAGACTGCTATTCCTGGATGTCTTTTAATGTCTTGCCAGCACTTCAAGTTGAACATATTCCTCTTCTTGCTCCAACACATTTTCATTAATCTTTCCTAATTTATTAACTGTCTGGGGATGGACACGCTTGAAGCTCTGACTTGGGTGGGACAAAGGCAATATATGTAACGTAATATGCTGAAATTTGAAAAAAATAAAAATGAACCATCTTTTCCCCAGGAACTTAGTCTCAAAACATCTTCATCTCCTTTTTGATCTTACTCCCTACGTCATAACTCAGGAGTCAAATGGAACTTCTTTACCTCTAGTATATGGAGTTGAATGTCATCTGAGCTCTTTTGTATCAACTCACTTAGTTAAAAATGTCCCAGCTCTTTGTTCTAATTTCGGAGCATACTTCCTCAGGCCTTTCCAACTCCGTTTCTTCTTCTGCACATATCGTCCTGGTTTCATCCTCCACTGGTGCCCCTTCCACCCAAAAATATCTGCTCAAGTCAACAATCTGTGAATTCAATAACTTTCCTGAGGATTAGGGAGTATCACATAGGAGAGATCATCTCCAGTACCAACCGGGTTTCATACCCCACCAGGCCAGTGTGCCCTCTCTGGAATCCCAGTGAACGAATTTTTTTTTTCATTTTGTTACAATCACTTGGTTACCAAGTACTGCTTTTTCCTTCTCTATAATATTTTCACATTTCTATGCATTGTATTATTGCTGCCATTGTCCCATCATTGACCCTCAGAGAATTTCTTTCTGAATACTTTCATACCTTCTGACTCTTCCCCCAGATCCTACCTCCTGTAATAGTAACTCTGTCCCAGAGTCATCTTCCTAAAACAGCTTTGCTCACATCAGCTGCAAATCCAGACCCATTAGCATGGTATTTAAGCCCCTCCACAGATTGACACCATCCTATATTTCTGTATTCCAAGCCTATATTTCTACTGTATGCTGCTTAACATAACACTCAAAATACTGTTCCTCTCAAACCCATGGCCATTCTCCTATAAACCAGTATATTCACTGTCTTTTCTTATCATTTCTTCCTTCCTGAAATGTTTTCCTTTCTTCAATTTACATCCAAACACTAATATTACTTATAGCCTTTCGAAAATGCTATTTTATGTTTTTATAAAATTGACCCTAAACTTGCCCTATGCCAGTTCCCACTTATTTGTCATCAGCACCACCTTGCAGCCGTCTCTGTTATAATACTCTTCACAGCCTCCTTAAGGTCCGCAGTGGTTTAGAATTCACACATTACAATTCTTTCCCACTATATTTTAAGACCTGAGAAGTAAGGAAAGATATTTTGCTGCTTTTTTAAGATTTTTATAATCCTTAACACATACTGAGAGTTCAATTATTTTCAATATTATTTGATTAAAATATACAGAAAATAATTTTCCTGATTCCTAATAGCTTTTGTAGGAATAGTTCCAGCTCAATTACTTACTTTTAGGAGCGGAATTATTCTCTACAAAATCATCTTCTAAGGTTAATTTTCTGTGAATTTTGTTGTGTTTCCATCTCTTGCTACATGCCTGAAGAAACCAGAGTCAACAGGAGAAAGTTTTTTTGAGCACAACGACTTTGCAAAGTAGCTTTGGTGGAAATGTCATATAAAGCCTCATATTGGCTGGAAAATCTAGCCTAAAAGACTACTCTGTAGTTCAGTCAATAATCCCCAAATGTGAAGATGGCTGCTGGCAAAATTACAACTCACTCTACAAAAATATAAACAGAAACACCCTAGGAACAAGTGAGCAGTTTGCCATTATTTTCAGGGGTGGACAACTGTACTTATACTTAACGAAATCATGTTCATTGTACCCAATTTACTCTTGGTTCCCCATAGACAAGCCTACTGTGTAAATCATATGTTCACTGCTCATCGAATCATATTTAAAATTTCAATTTCCTCTAAAACAACATTTACAGCCCAAACTTGTAACCAACTGGATATATTTTACTCACTTCTTCCTAATTCCTTTGGATTTTTGATTTCACATTCAGTGTGTGTTGAGTGGATGATGACTAGGTTTCAGAAGCTTTGATTTGAGTTTTTAAACTTTTTCTTACTCTGAATCTTGACGATCTCTACTAGGCAGAATTGACTTGAGTCGACTAAACAGTTTAAACTTGTGTTCTATTTTACCTGTCTATGAGGGTATTTCCCTCTAAGCTGGAGTTTTTAATATAGTCTGGATCACATAGTAACAGTCACTGTCTGAGTGTCCTGGACTGCTTCATTCTTAGTGTAATGTTATCAAGGTGGTGAGAATACACATCAATTTCAAAAGGAGATGTTGCACTCACTTGGATTGTTACTAACTTGTTTTTCTCACCATTGTCCCCATATTAAAATGAGAGACTAAATTACATTAATTTTGCTTATATGAATATGACCATTCAAATCTCATTTGTATTTTGCATTACTACATTTAAGCCAATAAGTGAACTTCTCTGAGAGAAGTAATTGGGTGATTGCAGGGGAGTGTGTGGGTATTTGGGTTCTGCTCTGTCTCCAGCCATCTGCACTAACAGATGTGATTCTCATTGTGATATATTAAGGGAAAGCAACACTCTAGAATAGCATATTAAGCAATGGAAAAAATAAAGTTAACACTTTCTTCTACAAGTTAATTCATTCTAAATCAAAAGACAGCTTTGAGATAGGCGATCCCTTTGGTGAGTAATGGACACAAGATAAGGGAAGAGGAAGAATATTTGCCAGCCAGTAAAAATTGGTGCAGTGTTACAGGGAGTGTATTGTTCTTTTTAAGTTCCCTATTTGAAATATAAGTTTCTATTTGAAATATAATTATATTTGACATGGAAGTAAAGGAAACATGCAGCTGACCCAGCTTGAACTCATTGGTGACCTCGTTATATAGGATTTAATGTACATTATGGATTTGATTTTTCCTGACTCTAATATCAAAGGAGTATTTTAGCAGAACAGGATAGGAGAATGCCTGCATGGCTTAGAGGATGAGAAATTGCTACTTCTTTAATTTTCTACAATCAGTAGCCATCATAGGTACCTAAGTGTGGTCTTTAGGAAGATTAATCTGGAAAACGGTAAATTGTAGGATTCGAAGGCAAACTTAATCTCCCTCTCTCTGTCTCTCTCTCTCATAATCTTTAAAAGAGAAAGACCTATCTTCAGTCCCTTTAACATCTGAGCACAGCCCTCCTACGTACACACACAGATATAACCAAATGATCTGTTTATCAATGTGTGCCTCATGAGTACCCGCATCAGATTTACCTTGAAATTTTGTTAAATATGCACATTCATGAACTCTATGCTATGTGTACTGTAATAGAATCTCTTGTTCTCTGCTTTTGAGATTCTCTGACTGAAAATTAATAGTAATCTCTTCCTACCCTGGAATGGCATATACCCATTTCTCTCAGGTAATCAAAATCTTAAAATAGTCCCACCACCATACTCTGTAGCACATTCCAGCCTTTATATGCCACATCTTCTTTCTTTTTTTGTTCTTGCTCCCAAATTGTTTTAATTATTTTTATGTCTCTAATAGCAATAAAAATAGTTGGTCTCTACTTTTAGCATAATAAATATCCTTTTCTGTACCAGAAGTTTCTTCAAAAATTCTGTTTGAGATATCTGTTTTAAGAAAGAGTAAGTGCATCTTTGGAAATGTCTTGCATTATACCTGTTCATGTGTTGAAATTAACACTCGTATGTCAGGAGGATAGGCACTCTGGCAATGAACATTAGAGTTCATACCATTGATTCTAATTCACTTTATACATCTATGAGCATGCCTTTGAAAATATCACACCCTCCAAAGTCTTTAATATTTAAGCTGAAAGGAAAACTGTAAAATATATGCATATATAATAAAACCAAGAAGATTTTAAATATGTATATCATATTGCTCAATGGAAAACATTTTTATAGGACCATAACTAGAGAAATATAAATTAATCTGATAGACATCTTAATATCTATTTCTGCTACACTAAGAATTCAAATAATTACTCTGGAAGTCAAGACATGTTCATCTCGCCACATGTGGAGATCTTGCAGAAAAAATAATTAAATTAGCTGCTGGCAAAGATGAAAAGTATAACAAAAACCAAAAGATGCTCAAGGATTTTACTGAGAGAGTTTTACAATTTATAAAGAATGGAACAATGAGGGAACAGACAGCAGGGATTTTAGACGTGACCTATTCAGGACCAACCAGGGTTTTACAAAAAGATTCTCCTTCAAGGAGAGACATCATTGCCAGCCCCAGGGGTGGCTAAGGGGAAGATAACTGGTTGTGGGAGGCTTTGAAGAAGGAAGGTACTACAGAGAGGCAGCCCTTTGATCTTTGGTGAAGAAAGGTATGGTCTAAGCACAAAGTGCTTTCCCAGCCATTCCACCAGTAAGTCATAAATCCTCTGAAGGCTGTGAGCAAATGGAGAGTACAAGAACGGCTGAAAATCAAATCCTTAATATACCAAGAAACACAATCAATCTGTCTCCTTTCTGTCTTAAAAAGTAGAAAGCTGACATTTCTGGAAACAGTCAACAATTAACCTATAACTGAAGCAGCAGCAATTTCCAGGGAGGAGAATTAGAAAGGAAAGTCCCCAAGGTGAAAGAAAGAACACTTGGAGTGTTGGTTTGATAAATAAGGAGAATGAATAAATTGATAAAAATTGATTGAAATGTATACTTAAGATCTGCACATTTTACTGCATGTAATTATACCTGGATTTTTTAAAATTCTATTGAATGTTTTTGTAGAAATTTGATAGGCTGCTTTTAACATTAGTTATGGAACTGTAATGAGTCAAACAGATCCCAAACAATCTTGAAGAAGAATGGATTTTGAGAACTTACTCTACTGGATAGAAAATTTTATTATAAAGATATAATGATTTAAATGGCATAGTTTACAAAGAAATACAAACAAATGGAATTGAAAAGAGAGTTCATAGATATTTGATCTGTGAAAAAGTGGCATTGCAAAAGAGTAAAGACAAGCCCCAATATAAATTATTTTGGATTAACTAGATAACCATATGAAAAAAGAATAAATTTTAAATCTCACTTCGTGTCACACTCAAAAATATATTCCTGTTGGATTATAGAATTAAATTTAAAAAGAAAAATGATAAAAATTTTCAAAGATGATATAAAATAATATCTTTATAATCTCATATTTGACAAGATTTCTCTGTTACAAAAGAAGAAAGCATGAAAATAATAAGCTAAAAAATCCAAATTAACAAATGAGGACAAAGCTGAAGAATAAATCCAAAGGTAGCTGAAGGAAGAAAACACATAAGATATAAAATTAATGGTTTTAAAAAAAATAAAGTAGTGATAATCAACAAGTCCAAAAGTTGATTTTCTAAAAACCCAAATAAAGAGTTTTTCCAACATTTTCTTCTAGAATTCTTATAATTTAATGCCTTAGGTTTGAGTCTGTTATCCACCTTGGGTTGATTTTTGTGAGAGGCGAAAGGTGTGGATCCTATTTCAATCTTCTGCACGTGGCTGTCCAATTTTCCCAGCACCATTCATTAAATAAGGGTCCTTTTCCCCAGTGTATGTTTTTGTCTACATTGGCCTATGGAAAGAATTTATGAAGAAGACCCTAAAGGAAATCACAGAAACAACCAAAATAAATAAATGGGACCTGATCAAATTAAAAAGCTTCTGCACAGCCAAGCTTCTGCTATCATGAGATGAAATAGACAACCTACAGAACGGGAGAAAATATTCACATGCTACATATACAATATAGGGCTGATAACTAGAATCTATATAGAACTCAGGAAAATCAGCAAGAAAAAATCAAACAACCCTATCAAAATGTGGGCAAAGAACATAAATAGAAACTTTCCAAAAGAAGATAGACTAATGGCCAACAAACATATGAAAAAATGCTCAATATCTCTAATCATCAGGGAAATGCAAACCAAAACCACAAAAGAGATATCACTTAACTCCAGTGTGAATGGTTTGTTATCAAAAAGTCCATAAACAATAAATGTTGGCATGGATTTGGAGAGATAGCAACACTCACACACTGCTGGTGGGATTGCAAACTAGTACAACCTCTGTGAAAAGTAATATGGAAATACCTCAAAGAGCTACAAGTAGA
>CAUYSK010039905.1:0-46251 GCA_963575035.1 Avahi laniger | reverse complement strand
ATAATTGTCAGCAATTATTTTATTATGCCAAGGAACCCAAATAAAAAATAAAATTAGAGCACCCAACTGATCTTCATAAGATTGGAATAGAGAGCATGAAGATCTGTACCATCGAGGAAATCTCTATATGAAGTCCCTTTGTACCCTGATCCCATATTTTCTGACATTATAAACCAATACATGGCAATCAGAGGATCAGAAATTTGTTTTATATAGGGGCCATTTCCAGATTCATATGTCAACCAACTAAGCACATTAGAAATATATTGCAGAATGATAATTAATTCAATAATAATATAAATCTGGAGCCCTAATATTAGCTTAATATATTATATTTTCAGTATTTCCAACAAAATTTCATGGAAAGCATGAAAATATAAAATATCTAAGATACATAAAATTAATAATGTTGACATTTTTATTAAGAGCTAGATTGACTGAAGAATTATGCTAGGCACTATGGTGAGGATTTTCTCACTATATTCTCACAAGAATCTTGTGAAATATTTATATTCTCTTCCTTCTATAAATGAGGAAATTAAAATTAAGACAGTTTTTTTTTTTTTTTAAATTGTCCAAGTAACTCACCTGCTAGATGACAAAGCTAGAATTACACCCTTGGTCTGTTTGATTCCAGAGCACATATTGTCAAACATTATGAAATAATATATCTTTATTTTAGTGTATAATGACATGGACATTGTAATGTTATTGCAATATGGCATGAAAGCATTATAATACCTTCGTGGATAAAGTCCTAAGAAAGAATATGAAACCATGAGAATTTTGGGAAGGTGGCTTAAGAGAGGTTTCAAAGAGGAATTTTTAAAATTGGGACTGATGAAAGATAACTTGTCTAACAACAAAGGAGGAGAAGATTTAGAGTTAAAATACAATTATGAGTTCACCGTGGCTAGGGTACTATATTTGTAAGAGTAATATCAGTAGTAGGAGACATAGCTGGATCCCAGTTGACATGACTCCTGAGGTTTACTATTATTGCTGTTCATTTTTAACTTCTCAGTTTTTCTCACCCTAATATCCTACCCACTTAACATGATTAATGGGTTTTTCTGATTCTTGATACTGACTCCGGCTGTCCCACAGATGAACATGCTTTCTCCCCTAGTCCAAACCAGTTATCTGTACAAATCAAAGCCTTAGAATGAATATTACATCAGTTTCATTCAAAGAAATATTCAGAAAGAATCATCTCCATTCTTGAGAAAGTAAAACAAGGTAATTGATTCTTCCTAATGCATCTAACAGAACAAGATTAGTTGGATAACAAATTTTATTTAGAGATAGTAAGATATTATATAATAATTTGAGCATATTTGAAAACATATGGCCTGTTCATAACAGTTATCAGTTCAAAACAATTAGCAAATATCTAGATCCCAGTTATGCATTTAAGCAGGGTATGCCACATTTTTCAAGGAATTTGAATATCTTCTAATGTATGATCAAAGAAACTCAAACTGTTAGTAAGACATTATGAATTAAATGTTGGAATACAAGGAGGTCTTAGATGCAATACTGAACACCTAAAATAAATTACAGCAAAATTTGTTCAGCTGCAAAAAAATTAAAGATATTTGCTAATGACTATTGACAAAAGACTAGGATTGATATTATCTTATAAAGGCATTCATTCTCTCAAGGATCAGGACATCAAAGAGGACTGCTTTAATAAGAAACAACACAGTATATGTAGCATACTTTTAGCAACTGTGATGACTTTGTAATGTGTCAACTTCACTGTGATAAACTGCTGTTTCCAGAATTGTCTTGTTAGGAAAGGGTGCAACAGAAATTTATGCATGTGATTTTGAAGCAGTAACATTATTGTTTTTTATGATCTAAAAGTTGGAGCCAGATCACCAAAAGATTTGCAGGCCACGCATGTTATTAATCTGCTGGCTCACCTTTTTCTATGGGGCAAACTCTGGGTTCACAACTTTACCACCTTCCCTTGGAACCTCCTTTAGTTTTTTTCAACTACTGGGCCAAATAGGGGATTAACTTCCCAAAAGGGGCACCTATTTTCCACGAAAGACACTACATCAACAAGGTTGGAGACATGTTGCATCTGGGTAGAATAATGGCCTCCCCAAAGATGTCAACATCCTAATCCCCAAAGCTGTGCATGTGTTACTTTAAATATAAAAGGACCTTTGCAGAAATGATTAAGTTACAGATCTTGAATTAGGAAAATTACCCTGAATGATCAAGATGGGCTCAATGTAATTACATGAGACTTAGAAGAGGGAGGCAGGAGGGTCCAACTCACACAAAGTGATGCGACTGTAAAAGCAGGTATCAGAATCCGAGAAAGATCTGAAGAAACTATGCTGCTGGCTTCGAAGATGGAGGAAGGAACCTTGAGCCATGGAATGCAGGCAGCCTCTAGAAGCTGGAAAATGCAAGCAAACAGAATGTCCTCTAGAGTCTCCAGGGGAATAGGTGGGTGATTTGACATTATCCCATCAAGATCTAGTTCAGCCTTCTGATTGCAGAACTCAATGACCATAAATTTTGTTTGTTAAGCCAATCAATTTGAGGTAATTTGTTAGAACAGTCATTGAAGATTAATATTCATGGCTTACGGTCCATTCTGTTGTGTTTCAGCCCATTATTACGAGTTCCACATTGTTCTTGATCTCTCTCATGTTACATGCATCTTCTCATCCCAAATGTGTACCTTGAGGACTTCAAGCTCCAGCAACAGACATGAAGAAAACAGCCTTACAGACAACTTTTAACTAGGTCCCACAATTACAAAAGCTAGAATCTTTGTAATAAATTGTATATAGCATTTCTAGTGGTTCTGCATCTCTGAACCCTGAATGCAGCCAAAAGTTCTGCCCTTACCTGGACATTGTTCTTTCGTCATGATAACGTCTTGTTCACAAATGTCTCAGCCAACATTAAAAATAGATTTAAGTTCACCAAAATACTCTTCTGCTGACATTTCCATGGAGGTAGCTTGTCACAGAGAACTTCAACTAAACAACAAAAACATTATTTAGGGATAAAATAAAATATTAGCTACATATGTACATATTGAATTTCAACCATTCCGGAGATGGTACTTTGTACACATTTTGCACTGTGTGAGATTTTGACATTTTATGTATATAGCATTTAGGGGATGATTGATTTTATTTCTGATATTACAGATAAGCATGAGGTTTGAAATGCTATTTTTTTAAATTGGAAATTCTTAGAAAAACCTATATGGGGCTTTGTAAATTTCCATTTGAGCTTTTTTTTTTCTCCTTTTCATGGGGTTTTCAAACTATACTATTTTATATTTGTTTTAATCATGTTAATCCCAGGTGTATGAATTTTCTATAAGCAAATAGTTTGTCTATTTATAATTAAGGAGACACATAATACTTTCAAATAACTGTAAGGAATCCATTATTATTAAAAAGTAGTTTTTTTTTGCTTCTTACTTGATATAGAGTAATTTGTCTATTTGGTTCCAAAGTAAGGTGAAATGGAATTGTGCTTGGATGTCTCCCTTTCCTTAATTACTTCGTAGTGTGATAACATAAATGATACACTAGAATTTTACCTCCTACAAGTGGTGAGTCTTTTTTATTCAAACAATTTTGCAATAGGCTCTGGGAAATCCTCTCTGCTACTCCCTAAGACAAAGGAAATTGGTACTCTACTAGTTCTGGGAACTTGAGAATATTCAGGCAGCTAGTAAATATCATCTCATCCATGTATGTCTCTCACATATGTTGCAGAATGTTTGACATCAATAAACAGAATTCTCACAAAGTGACTGAAACAGATATGGAGAACTCCAAAAGTATTGGAGCTGGAAATATCAATTTAAAATAATTTACTTTATAAACAGTACTTGAAAACATGAAGGTGAATGTGATAACATAAGGAACCTCCCTTCTTCTGATGAAAATAAAGGAAAATCAAGAACAAAATCTAACATTTGAATGGTGGGTACAAAAGAATTGAAAAAGAATAAAAAATATAATAAAGAAGTGGTCAAATGGAAAGATGAAAAGTAGAAATCAGCAGAAAATGATGTCTTTTACATCAATGAAAAAGAAAAACCTAATGTATGAATCAAGTAGTTTTGGAGATTTTATCCATCATTCTACAAGCCTCCTTTTCTCTTAACATCTATTTTTTCTTTTTTTACTTACATAAATAATACATTCTGTTTCTAAAGAAAAATAGATATAATCATCATTTTTATTTCTTGGGCATATGATTATGTTATTCATAGACACACATACATGCACATGCACACACATCTCTGTATGTCTATCATATATCCATCCATCTATCTGCTTAGCTACCTATGTATCTAAAATTTTTCTTTTACGTCAAAGCATTCCATTGTACTATAAAGATATGACGATTTATCTACAAATGTAATATAATACATTTGTAGTTTTTTCCCCAAAATTTATTTCTATTCTCCTAAGTCTCATACTGACATAATTTAGAAAGTTAATATGAGATATTTTAAATTGAATTTATTTTAAACTTAATACATAGGAAAGTCTATGCAATTCAGACAGGGTAGAGAAAACTTAAAGTACTAAAGAAAAATAGTTAAAAGATTTTCAAAATTTAAAGCATTTATATTTTGGATGAGAACAAAATAAATATTAAAATATGGATGAAGGATTGGGAGATATATTTGGAAAAACTATAACAGATTAATAGTCAGAATGCATTAGGACTAATATAAGTCAAGAATAAAAATACAAGCATGTAGGATAATGGCAAAAAGCTTATAATAGATAATTCAAGGGAGGGAACTATTGATGGCTATTAAATGCAAAACATCATTGGTCTCACTGTTGAGAGACGGTTAAATCATACCATGAGTTGTCGTATCTATACAGAAACTGTCTGAACCCCAAATCCTTCTAATCTTACAAAGTTTCTCCAGTCACCTGATTATTAAAATTCCATAAACCCAGAGACCTGGACACACTCTTAAATGACAGTTCTATTGCTCTCACTTGTCTCAAAAGTCATGAGAAGAGGCACAGGGATTGACCTGACTGGTTGCTGTAGTTGCTGTTTCTCCATGTAAACATCTTTTTGTTTGATCCTGAACACACTTATGCTTTTATTATCCACTTACTGTGGGCATGGGTTCCCACATTGACCAGGTTTGAGGCATATTTTAGTCTAAAGTTTAATTATGTTGATCGTTCAACTCAAGAGATTAGCCCCACCTTCTAACACATTAAGAATTTTTGTAAATTTTGTGTCAGTGATGCATTTTACCCCATATCTTTTCTGTGATTTCCACGATTGAGTAAGGAAGATGTCAGTGCATGTACCCTGTGGGCCATCTCTAATTGAAAGATCTTCAACATTTATCAAATATTTACCCTCAGTAAGTCCTTTTAAGCTACTATCATGCCAGAATACAGTATCCAGTTTTCCTCTACTGTGAAATATACTTCCCATTTTCCCATCTCAATTCTTTCTCTCTGTTAAATATCCTCCTTCCTCTATACCTCTCCCCAAGAACACTAAACAACTTGTCAGTTGACTTATGTATTCCTAAATTTGAAGGAGAGCTGGTAACTTTACTTACTTCCATTTTCCTTTCTGCATCAATCTCTGAAATTAAAGGGCATGGCCCCATTGAATTATGGAGGAAAGGAAAAGTTTTTGGAAATTATTATGAATATATATTCCTGTTAGAAAACATGATAAATTAAATTGAAAAATCTAATGGGAAATAGAAAAACAAGATAATAAAGATAATGTTACAATGCTTTTCCTGATCACTCAATTTTTAGACATCGGGAGAAATTTGAATTTTATTTATACATAGAAAAATCCAAGGAAATAAAGATGATATATGGAATTTTAGACTCATTTACTATATGTTTATATAAGTCAATGAATTATTTCCAAATGGTAATTGAGTCTAGCTAGTGATGTTTAATTCACAAGAAAATAACTAAATTGAGGTTATCTGAAGATAATCACATAATTATTGTCAAATCAAAAGATGAAGTTCAATTTGTAGCTCATCATTTAAGCATAATTGCAAAGAATTATAAAATAAGAATTTCCCAAGAAATCTATGTGGGCGTTAAACAAAGAGAAACAATACAATGAAGTTATCATTGAAGGAAATACAAAGACAAACAATTTAGGATGTATAATTTTTTAATGACAAAGATGATAGTTACCTTAATAAAATTTTTAATGCAATAAAAATTATACTAAAAGGAATTTCAATAAACAAATGGCTCTAAGCTAAGATTAGATCACTTTAGATCAAAAGAATCAATGCCCAATTTATAAATCCTTTTCTGCATAGCTGGCTTGCTGGAAACTCTAGGAAATTCTCCTTATATATTGAGAGTATAATCTCTTTGGTGTATCATTTTCATCCTATGTTTCCAAATAACATCTAATGCCTACTTACGCCCACTGGAGAGATGCCCCAGAGCTCTTAGTAGTCTAATCTACTGTTAGCTCTTACCTGCACCTCAGAAGGGGCTTCTTTTTCTCTGGGCTTTATCAGGACTACACAATAGGGGGCATGATTCTGATGTCCATGATTTAACAGAGAACAGATAAGGCAATGTCCTACTGCCAAATGGAAGCTGTCTCTTGTTGATGGATCTGAAAGGGTCACATTTTGACAGAGGTGTGTTATGTTTAAATCAAAGAATCAGGTAAACAACTCAACACTTAAAACAGTGTAACTCTTCTCTTTTTATTGCCTACCTCTCAATCCTAAAGACATAGGATATCCTGGAGAGAATAATTTACTACCTTACAAGATTTTTGATGCAAATACAAGGTCATGTGGAATCGAGATTTTAGTTTCCATGTTGCTGTTTCACTGTCATAGTCCTTTTTCCAGGACAGATGATAAAGTGCAAAGTCAAATCAAAGTGGAAGCCCTTGAGACCAGATCAGAGAATACTGAACTCAACAGTTCTGTGGACTCTGCTACAGATATGTTCTCTATATACTCGAGCTTAATAACTCACCTTCTCTTTCTCCTCCTCCACCTTCTTTGACTATTTGTTTGTTCCCATAGTTTAGTTCTGTATGTACCCATGCAATTTTACTATTATTATTTTCAAATTATTATTACTATTATGTAAGATATGCCAATTATATTTTTAAAAGTTCAAACAAAACCACATATTTGATTTTTATTATTAAAGTTTTAATGCCTTTCAAAGTCTTTTTATTTTTCTGGTAATCCCATATTGACAGTGGTTTTGTTTGAAAGCAGCACTGTATATTTCCATTGTGTGGTGTAATTGTATCTTTTAGAAGGATCAAATCAGTAATGACAATTTCCAGAATCGTTGCAGGCAGGATAATTTATTGTTCTAATCTAAGACATGCTGAGAATAGGCCTTTGTTATTTGATGAATTAAGGTCCAGTGAGGTTTTGGGCACAATTCTTTCTAGGAAAATGTAATTATGCATAATTTTCTTTTTCACACGTCTGTGTAACTTGACTGTTCCAGCTAAAAAAATACAAATAACATCAAGTACTTTGGGAAAAATAACAAGGGATAATAAAATGATAAATGGAAATGTAATACATGTGTAGTACATGGTTTAAGAAAATTTTATAAAGCATAAGGTGGTCCAATCACAGTAGGAGGCTAACTCCCTTTTCTCTGCTTCGCCTTTCAAGAATTGATTTACCCTCCTGTATTTCTCTACAAACGTCTACTACCCGCTTTGTATTTAGCTTAAAGGCTTTATAAATAATTAAAACCATGCAACAAAAAGGAAACACATATATGGAATACAAAGATAATTTTGAAATATCTTTTAAAGTTCTTGCTTAGTTCCTGGTTCAATCATTGAACAAAATGTTTACCATCTTATCTGAATAAAATTCCAAGACAATGCTGATCACTATTATATGCAACATATGAAATTAATCAGAACAATATATTTTATAAAAGTATTTGCTTTGGTATCTTTGAGAGGAATTTCATCTGATATCTAAGTTTCTTTAAAAATCTATTCATTTCCTCACTGGTCATATTCAGTACTCTTTACATGTATAAATAGATACATACATACATATACACACATATGCATATATTACAATATTATATATTTAGTAATTCAGTTTTAAAATTTTAATTTTAAATCACCAGAGGAAAAAAAATAAAATGAAAAAGATGTCATCTTATCCCAGTTAGAATGGTTATTATTAATGAAAGATGAAATAAACAGCTGTTGGTAAGGATGCAGAGAAAAGGAATGCTTATATACTGTTGGTGAGAATGTAAATTAGTACAACAACTATAAAAAACAGTATGGCAATTTCTTTGGGAACTAAGACTAGAACTACCATTTTATCCAGCAATCTCTCTACTGAGTATTGACTCACAGGAAAAGAAATCAATCTATTAATAAAGATACTTGTATGTTTATCACAGCACAATTCACAGTAGCAAAGATATGGACTCACCCTAAGTGTTCATCAACAAATGATTGGATAAAAAAATTGTGATATATGTACACAATGAAATACTATTCAGTCACAAAAAGAAAGAACTCATGTCCTTCACAGCAACATAGATGGAACTGAAGGTCCTTATCTTAAGTGAAACAATCCAGACAGAAAAGTCAAATGTCGCATGTTCTCACCCATAAATGGGTGCTAAAAAAGGAGTACACATGGGCACAGAGAGTGGAACGAGGGACAATGGAGACTCAGAAAGGTGAGAGGGTGAGAGGGGGCTGGATAAGGAGAAATTACTTAAGGGTATAGTGTTCGTTATTCAGGTGATAAATATCCTAAAAGCCCTGACTTGACCACTACGAGTGTACCAAAATTGCACTTATCCCTCATAAATTTGTCCCTTTTATTTAAATAAAATTTTAGTTTTAAAATTTTAGTTTTAAAAAGATAAATTTATTTTAATATTTAAATTTCAGCAGCTGTAATTGCTTTAAAATAAATCTTGAGATACAGATTAGGACAGTGGACAGTCATCAAGAAATTCTCAAAATTACTTACAATTATGTTGGCACATTCTTATATTTGTTTTAGTGAAATATATATGAAGAAATTATGGGGAAAGATTTTTAAATGTTACTTGGCATTCTGCTACATTCTTAAATTAAAAGAAATACACACACACACACACACACACACAGGAGAACATTTGAGCAATGATATAAAGAAGACTCTAATAGATTTAGAGTCCAAAATAAAAAAAAAATATTAAGGAATCCTGTCTATGATTATCTTATGAAAGCCAATTACAGCCTAGCTCACTGCATAATTTGTAAATGAGATTTCTCTATTTTCCATATTTTTCTTGAAAGAAGAGCATATTAGGTTTTGTGTGACAAACAGAATCAATAGGATATATGCATATGCATATACATATACAAAGAGAAAGAGAAAGAGAGAGAGAGAGAGAGAGAGAGAGAGAGAGAGGGAGACAGAGGTTATAATGCTATAAGGTAATGGCTTACATGATTATGGAGGCTGAGAGACCCATCACCTGCTATCTGTGAGCTGGAGACCCAGGAAAGTTGGTGGTATGGTTTGAAGAGCTGAAAGCCAGAGAGCTAATGGTGTAGATTCCAGTCTGAGTCTGAAGTCCTGAGAACCAGGAGTGCCTAGGGCAGAAGACTGAGCTTCTAGCTCATGTAGTCAAGGAGAGAGTGAATGCAACCATCGTCTACACTTTTGTCCCATTTAAACCCTCAATGGATTGGATGATTCCTACCCACATTGTTGAAGGTAGACCTTCTCCACTCTCTTGACCGTTACAGTTGCCAATCTCTTTCAAAATTTTCCCCACAAATACATACAGAAATCATGTTTACAAGCTCTTTGGGCATCCTGTGTTCCAGTCAAGTTGACATGTAAAGTTAGCCATCCTAATACCCATGGGTATTCTGGGAAGACAAAGATTTTTCTACGATGCTGAAAGATTTAATGTTATTCTGTACTATAGTATTTTTCAGGCCCTCAGGGGCAATTCTAGAATATGTTTCCAAAATCCAGTTCTTTGTGGTGTCTTCTCCAAGGTGAGTATACCTGACGACATTAGTACTGAACCTAAGCACTGTGTTAGGAGGCTTATGGAAACGCATGCTCATTTGTTGTAGTGATGACAACGCTCGCATTCTAATTTCTTTCAATATTGTATACTGTAAAAAATATATCCTTGGTGGCATTTAAAGATGGGACAAGTAGGGTGCATGAGAACTATTAATCTAAGAAAATGGTAAATTCTGCTTAATTTCATTAAGTAAAACATGCAATAACAGTATGCCATTTCTTTTCTTCTTTATATTCACCTTGGATTGTCACTTTTAGTTTTGCAAAAATGTAATTTAATTGGGTTAGTGCTATCTGTACATAAATGACCACACGGACTCACCTGTTCCCTTGTGCTGAGCTTTGAGTCACACACAAGAATGATGAATATAACAAGATAAAATTCACATTTGCTACACCCATCAAATTGTCTAGTTGTCAGAATGAACCAAGATTGTATTCACGGGAAGTGCTTCTAGACTAGCACACTCTCTATGAATTTTAATGGTTCTATGATTTTTTTCCCTAAATTTTCTTTTCTGTCAAAAGGAACAAATGTTTTCTCCTTTTCATCTTTTAAAGACATTTGTGTTCTGTCATTTATCTTTAAAAAATTGACATATACTTCTGTAATCCATGTTCTTGAAAACAAAATACAATCACAAAGTGGTCAGTATATTTTCACAATACATCCACGAGGGCATTTGATATTTTTGACACAGGAATGCTTCAGAAGTTAAAAATAATGCTGGAAAAATTCAGTAAACACATACAATGAAGCTTTTAAATGTGATTTACAAAATTCTTCAAAGTTTAATTTGGGGAAGGCAAAAGCTAGATGAATTCAGTCAGAGTGGAATACACAGAGAAAAAGAGGAACAGGACAGTGTCACTGGAAAATCAGTGCTCACCATAATTGTCTCATTTTGTGTAACTCTCATTGAGTGCAATGTTAACATCGGGAAAAAAGCAGATGATACTGATGAGGACATTGGATAAGTCCAAAGATTTTTTGTCTAGCACATTTTGACATTAGTCAATCAGGGACTGGGTTCCTCACCATTTAATGTATACATTAAAGAATCTATATTAGATCATCTCTAAAGTCCTAAAAGCCAATTATGTTTGATGGAAAATAGTAAGAAAAATGGATTGTTTACATGACAAATTTAAATTAAATAAATATATGTAATTATACCTGTAGTTAAAATTTTAATATAAATATTATTTATATATATATATAGAGAGAGAGAGAGATAAAGAGAGAGAGAGGGATGAAAGGGGTAAGAAAGTTAGGTCTAAGGCCTATGAATATAAGATTTTTGCTATTAAGACATGTTACTTAAATATCAGTAAATCTGGATTGTCTTTAAAATTAGTTTTCTCATACCAATGTGAAATAAGACCATATTGAGAAACTGGCAGAATGATCCAGACTCCACTTAAAATAAACCAATATTAAATAAAGCTTTCCTGTCTAAGCAAGCTTTCTGCTATCAATATTATTTCAAAAGAGAGGAAAAAAGATAATGAATAAATAAAAGTATTTAAAAAAAGAGTTTCTTAAATGATTTTTTTTCATTTACAGTAAACTCACTTTAAACTTTAATGAAGCCAACATTGCAATATTGTAAACAACAAACACATTTGCCTGAGGGCACCTCAGACTAACAGTTCATCATTCATAGCACTAAAAATTTTTACATTTCAAATCTGCTTTCATTCCATTTTCTTGCTCTGATATTTATTGTCCTTACATATCCTTGAATCCACCTACTTCCTATCCCCTAACATTTCTTTTTTGAATTTCTTTCACACAGTTCCGCAAAAAAAGTAATATCCCCAGACTTTGTTGCCCACTATTTTCTCATTTCTCAACAGTGTTGTTCGTTTGATAATTGTAAATTAGGGGGCTAAGAATGGCTTAATGTGAAATAACGTCTTAAAGAAGGTTTCTACAAATAACGCTGGGCACTGCTCTTTTGAAAAGTGCTTCTTTTTAGAATCAGCTCTGCTTGGGACTATTCGATGGTCCTTCGACTTGCTTTGTCAGGATTTTAGCTGCTGCATCATTTAGCTCTGGATATAGTTGGAAGCGGGTCAACCTGTGACTTATGTCTTAATAAAACATTCTTGTTATTAGCTTACCTTGGCCCTGTGTGTTCACTGCTGACTCAACGGTACTTCTAATGAGAATTCTTAATTCTGGACTATTTCAGTACCTAAATATTGTATTGCAGGTGCTGCTCTAACTGAATCAATGAATAATAAACACATTACAAAGAGTTAGTTCACTCATTCTCTTGCTTATATTCTGCAAGGGTTGGGAGATATTTTTCCTTCTTTATCTGGTCACCAAATTTTGTTAGGTTGTCATGTTCCCTAAGATAACAAATCCTGAAAATAGCACTCAAAGCACTGCTCTATATTATTTCTAAAAGAGAACATCTCCTTCTCATGGTGTAATGGGCAATTCAGACATCCCTGGGCATTCTAAGTGAGATATAAGACAGGTCATCCTCTGAGTTTGAAGGAGATGAATGTGGTAAAACACCATCCCGTTGATGCTTTAGTCCACTGACCTTGGTGTGGGAATGAAAAGTGATTTCAAATTCAAAGCAAAGTTAGTAGAGCTTCACAGCAACTTATTAAGCTGATATCCCAGGCTTGCATTTTTTCCACTTTTTGTGCCTGACCCCATCAGCCTCCTGAATTCATCACCACAGTCTAAATGCTCTTTTCTTTTGTCAGTATCTAAACACTTTCCCAAGCCTTTAGTGAGCTAACACAGCGGATTCTTAAATAGCCTGTAAAATTAGTCTACTTCCTCCTGGAATATCTGGTGCATATCTATTCTTATTTTAGAAATAGTATACGTTTCTTTTTGTGAAGGATTTTCTGAAAATTTTAGGTACTTGTTCTATACTTCCTGAAGTGCTTCTGATACATAATGTGGCCCTATTGAAATCCGTATTTTCAGATCTGGTATGGGGCCTCACATACCCTAGGTCTTCAATAAATGTTTGTAGAATGAATAAATGAATGACTGCTATGTGTCATCAACTAGACTATGTCACAGCATGATGGCTAACTGCAACAACCAGTATCCAATAAAAGCTAAGCTTATGCCTGGGCTCTGCAAATTTTTTCGAATTACTTCTCTTATTCTCAGTATGGTTAATTGTGAAGTGTGATGACAGCAGACCAAGTCTCAAGCTCATCGTAAGGATTGATGAGTACAAAGTTTATCACAGTGCCTTATCTAATAACTGAACAGTTATGTATGTGTGTATCTGTGTGTGCACACGCCTCTATGTAACATATTTTAAATTATTCATAAATACTGAATTATATATAAGAAATGCTATCTAAATTGGTTCTATATGACATAATAAATCAAAACACACACACATACATATATTCACAAATATAATTGGTATGAGGAAATATGGCAGTTATTGCCCTTCTCTCAAAAGTAAATTTTTATTTTTGTCCTTGTTTTGTTCTGTTTTTTGTTTTTTTTTTCTCCCTCAGAAATATAGCAATAAATGGTATCTTCTGGTATCTTCTCTCTCTTTTTGTGAAAAAGCAAAAGTTTTATCTTCTCTACTATAACCTAATCTGCAGTGCAGCACACTGCAAATGTAATCAAGAATGAAGCATTAGCCCTGCTCTCAAGAAATGTATTGATATTTATTTGTTTCCTTGGTTTCCTATTCCTAAAAAAACCCTGATCCTCTCCTGTGCATCACGATCCTCTCATGGTATTGCCAGGCCTTCTTGATCCGATACAACTTTCAAAATACCTTTTCTCCTGACTTTTGTTTCACTAAACACTCCTGGTCTATCATTTCCACTGCTGATGTCTCTTTTTCATTCTCCTTTGCCTCCTCTACACTCACTAATTCTATTTTATTTGTTGTTCTTAACACTTAACCATTGCCTTTGAAATATATATATGTCATTGTTAGAATGTGCTGTGCCAGGACTGGTTTGTCCTACCTTGTAACAGGGTTTCAAGTCAATTGTGTTCATCTCTTCCCAAATCCATCTTTAGTGACTCAATGTTAGAATCTTGAAATTAGTTTTGGTTTAAGGTGGCACACCAAAAAAATTTTAAAATATTACAAATCGGGACCTTTTTTTCCCCTAATTCCCCAGCATACTACTTCCCAATTAGCCCAACAGAACATTTCTGTTTAGTTCTCCAAGTAAAATGGATAGACAAATACCTGCCACACATTGCACAGTCACAAATAATGTTGAAAAATTGTTTATAAAATACATAAATATATTGTAATTTGGTAGTTCTCTAAGCAACCATTTTAAAAAGTTAGCAGAGTGTCATAACTTGGAAAGAATTAAACACTTTTCTCAGACGTATTGTGAGGTGAGTGAATAAAACTTACTTATGCATTTACTGAAGATGACCTGCATAAAAATTATTTCTGTAATTATGCCAAATTATCCATTGAGGAAAACAAATACTGAAAACACCCCTTGGGGAGCACAGTCCAAAGTCTGCCAGGTACTTATATTTCTTAGAATATAACTGAGTAATGCTTTTATCTACTGGTAAAGCACTGCAAAGTAAACATTGTACAAAAGTGAGTAGAAAGTGAAAGTAGAGTGAACTTTTGCTCATTTATAAAATTAAATTATATGTAATTTAAATTTTACTCATAACTTCATTTTTTATGGTTTCTCTTCTTTCCAAAAGAAACACATGCTGACATGTCTTCAATATAAGATGAAATATTACTTTTAAGTTCCACTTTAGTTCACTTCTAAATTAGTCATTGAAAACACATTGAACCATATGTAATTTAGTAAAGAGCAACACTGCACATTTAAACTTGTATTTTTCCACCTTTTTTTGCAAGCCTTAAGTTAGAATAGTGGGCAAGATAGAATGATGATTAAAAAGTATCAATTCTACTCTCTAACGTCACATTGCTTGCATTTCTATATGAATTTTACTATTTAATAGCTATCTGATTTGAATAAAATAATTACCTTCTCTGTACTTTTCTTTCCTCATCAGCAAAATGATTATAACAATAATATTACTTTTACTCAAAGTGTCATTGTAAAGAATAAATATGTTAAATCTTATAAAACACTTAAAACAATGTCTGGAATACTCAGTAAGTCACAAAAAAACCCACAGTTGCTATGATTGTTTATGACCAATGTTTTTTTTTTTTAATATACAAATTCCATTGTATTTATTTTCAGTTTAGAGAGTTAATTTATTTGAAGCAAACAATTGTGTTGTGTGCTATGAGTCTTAGAAGACCATGAAATATGTTCATTGAGAAATTCAGCATTTACTGGGTACACAAAATGTTCCAGTATTATAGCAGTGAACAAAATGGGTCAAAATAACCCTTTCATTGTGGAGCTTAGACTTTATTTTTTCTATTCTTTGGGATGTTATGATCTGATAAGTGGAATAGGTATATCTAAAACAAATTATATCAAGGAACCGCAGGGCCTTCAAAGAGATGAAAGCCGAATAGGGTTGATGACCATCAAGAAAATGGGGTATTTAATCCTACAGTAGCAAGGAAATTAATTCTGCCCACAACCTGAATAAGCTTAGAAAAGCAGATTCTTCCCCATGGTCTCCAAATGAAACAACTTTGTTCCAATCAAGGGACCCTACCTTGACTTAGCACTTACACAAACTGTCAGATAGTAAATGGGTGTTGTTTAAGCTGCTAAATTTGAGCTAATTTTTTATACAGTAATAAAAAATTAATGAAGGGTGAAAAAGAGTTAAGTATTTGAGACCTTGGATTAAGACCTGAAGATATCTAACTCTCAATTATTTGAGAATATGGCTAGGTACCATATTCTAGGTTGAAAATAAAATACTTCGCAATTTACAAAGCATTGTTTCAATGTCTCCCAGATTCCAACGCTGCTCTTGAAGAGTCAAGGCCATTCAGGTTTCTGGTATACGTATTTGGCCTGACTCTATGATTTTGTGATACTAAAGAGCCTAAAATATAAATCCTACCTTATCTAAATCTAAAGTTAAAGGTATTAATAATTATAACGTATCGTGCATTGTGTATTTTACTTCCATATTCTTCCTGTTCTCCTTTTCTACACATTGTGCTATTGTCATATCTGTATGTCTAAGTATATTTTAAAGCCCACAGTATACCATTACTATTTTTGCTTTGTATAGTAAATCATATTTTAAAGATTTCAAAATTGATTTTAAAAGTCTCATATACATCCATATATTTACCATTTCAGGACTCTTAATTCCTTTATGCAGATCCATATTTCTATGTGGTATTATTCTCTTCTGCCTAAAGAATTTTATTTAAAATTTATTGTGCTACATGTATGTTAGTAATGAATTCTCTCAAATTTTGTTTGTATGGCAAATACTTTGTGTTACTTTCCTTTATGAAATGTATTAACCTCAGTAAAAAATTCAGGGTTGACAATTTTCCTTCAAAATTTTAAAAATGCCATTCCATTATCTTTTAAGTTTCATTGCTTCTGGCAAAAGTCAGCTATCATCCTTTACCTTGTTTCTTCCTGCATACTCTGTCTTTTCTTTCCTTTCTTTTTAGAATATTTTAATGAAATTTCTTTTTATTCTGTGTTTTAAAATATTGATAAACACAGTATTTGTGCTGATTTTGTTTCTCAATTCATTCTGCTGTGAATTTGTTGATCTTATAACTGTGGGTTTTGAGTTTTCATCAAATTTGGATACATTTTAGCAATCTTTCCTTCAAATATTTTTTTTCATTTTCCACTATCTATTCTAACCATTTGAAACTACCATAACACATATTTCACTCTGTTAAGTTATATTAAATAATCAACTGATACTATTTATTTTCTTTCAGTCTTTTATTTTTGTGTATCATTTTTGCTAGTTTGTTTTCTTTTGCTTTGCCTTTAATTTCATTGCTGTTTTATTCTTTAATGTCTGATTAGTTGCTAATCCCATTCAGTGTATTTTATTTAAAGTATTTTGTTTTTCTAGAAATTTCGCATCAAAATTTTTTCTCTTTCCAGTACTATCCTCATTATTTCCTCTACCTTCATTAACATATAGAGAATATTTATGAAAGCTATTTCAGCATGCTTGCTTGTCTGTTAGTTTGTTTATTCCTGTCATTTCTGATCTGTTTATAGTGATTGATTTTTTCTTGCACTTATGAGCTATAGTTTCCTTCGCATGGGAGAACTGAACTGTGATCTTTTTCTTTACCCAAAAAATTCCTTTCTAAGTGGGCCCAGTGAGTCACACGTACAAATGATAAAATCTCAGTAAAAAGGGTTTTATGATGTGATTTACTTCTCAACCTGATTCCAGGACAGCATCACATAAAAGATAGAAGACCCTTATGTTAACTCAAGCATTCCTTTCCACTGACTCTAGTCTTTTGGACAAATCTAACTCTTTCAGCCAATTGTCAATTGAACAATCCCTAAATCCACCTATGACTTGTAAGCTCCTGCTTTGAGTTGTCCTGCCTTAATCAATAAACCCCCTCATGGCTTATAAGCCCTCACTTTGAGATGTCTTACCTTTTTGAGCCAAACAAATGTATGCCTCCCATGTATTGATTTAACTTTACCTGTAATTCCTGTCTCCCAGAATATATAAAAGCAAATTGTAACCCAGCCACAATGAATCCACTTGCTCAAGGCTTCTTGGGTGTGGCTCCCATCATGGTACTTAAATTTGGCTCAGAATAAACCTCTCTCAAGTATTTTACAGAGTTTGGCTTCTTTTCTGTTGACACATGCTTGGTAATTTTTGACTGAGTGTCTAATATTATCACTTAGATACTGCTTGATAGATTCTGTTGTGCTCCCTTATGGGGAATAAAGGATTTTACTCTACCACAAATTTAAGTGAATGGAACCAGCTGCATCCTTTCATGGTTTAATTTTAGGTTTGATATAGTATAGATACAGGGCAACCTTTATTAATGGCATTATTTATTACCATTAAAAAGGTGATACCCTTCTGTGGATTTTAACCACTGTTTAATGTATTGCAAAGATTATTTAACCTGATTGGTGAAAACAAAATTTATTCCAGCCTGTGAGAACTTTGTGAATTGTCCTGCCTATTGGTTACAGTTGATTTTTCCCTTTTCATCTTACAGTTTTCATTCATACACGGACATCTCAGTATTCAGCTAAAGACTTAAGGTGACCATTCTTCTAATCACTGAAGCTGTCTTTCAGCACATCTCCCCCTCTCTCCACAAATCCTAGACATGTTGGCTTTCCCAAATTCCAACTCAATCTCACCAACTTAGCAACATTGTTAGACTTTATATTTGTTCTTCTACTTGTGCTGTGGCTGGAAAACTGCCTCCATGCACTATATTGATGCAATTGTGAGTTCATCTTGTTTGTTTCTCTTCTTTCAAGGATAACAATTATTCACTCCCTTTTGTCCAATGAATTTAAATTGCTGTTGTTGTTGCTTTTCGGTTTTCTAAGTTATTTAAGAAAGAAGGTTGAATCTTTTCCCTATTATTCCAATTTTAACAGTACCGAGACTCCTTTAAATTAAAAGTGAAACAAAACAGTGTAGCTGAGAGAGTAAATTTCACTACCATGAAGAATAAATTATAGGGGAGTAGTGGAATCTCATGTTGATAATAGACCTATTTTAAAAATTTTACTTAAAATCAATTTCAGTCTTCAATAATTCCTATTAATTCATTAATTACATTTAAAAGCATTTATAACAATTCCAATAGGAAATATTTCTTCTAAATAAGTATAATAAAACACTTTACACAATATTATTTTTTTCTCTTTGTCTATATATAAAAAGCGAATTACATATATTTTGAGTCAAATAATATTTTCATTTCTAGATATCTGGAAGAATAGTCAAATCATATTTTCTTTCTTAGAACTTTTTCATATTTTATAATATTCACTTTATTTCTTCCAGATTTGACTCTAAATTTCCATACAGTCACTTTTTCTTAATTTTTAGTTATTCTTACCCTCATTCATTTAAAGACTTTTTTTTCACATGTTATATTTCAGTCATATTACATTAAGACTTCTTGGGCTTGATTTAAAATAAACTTGTTCTGTGAAGTGACAGTAAAAATTGGCAAAATAAAATGTCATTGCAAACTGCCGTATGTTTTTGTGACCAAAGATGATAAAAATCAACTATGCTATCTTTCACAATCAGGTTGACAGATTATTGGCCAAATTTCTGTTAATCCCCAGCTTAAAATTACTGAAGCAATACACACAGATAATGAAAAAAGATTACATGAATCAATAAATTAAATTCAATTAGGTGTTTAAGTGTGATAAAATATATAATAAAAATAAATGTAAAGCAATTATTTAATAATGAATATACCGGTCCGTGGATTATTTTTGAGAGACACATATATGAATATTTGCACTTCTCTTCTTGTCAAAAATAGTAGTTAAGCAAAGACAGAAACTCTTCAGCTAACTCGAAGTTGTTCTATGAGAGGTTTAAACTTTATGACTCTTCAATCTAGTGTCCATTTTCATGTGTTCCACTTATATTAGGACAGACTAATAGAATAAATGTAGCATTAGATATAAAGCAAATGCTTAATAAATAAATGTTAAATTGAGAATAGAATTATTTTTTCCAAAATCTCTTGACTAGAGTCAAAGTACTATCCACACCACATCAAATAAGAAGCACCACCAAAATAAAAGACATGATGATAGTTTAAAGATTGCATAGGTATTTCCAGCAAGAACACAGTCACAGTAAAATGCTAAAGTAGCATGGTATTCAAAAACAGCAATGTGCTGTTTGTTTCTTCCAGTGTGAAGATTGTGTCAAAAATCAAACCTGTTTGGCCTTGTTTATAAATGCAGAGAGGTTTACAGGATCAGCATTAAAGAATAAATATATTATACAGTTTTAGAATGACTTCTCTAAAACTACATATAAAAATCCCTCAATCAGTAATTGTCATTTGAAAGATGAACTGGTTAATACTACAAATTGCTTCTTCCTAGTTTGAAAATTTATGTTTTGTTTCAGTCAGGAGAACTAATGTTCTCTGAAAATTAGTGTTATCAAGTTAACATACATTTGGCTTTTTTTTTTTCTTTGTCCTGTCTCACGTTTTACACTGCAGCAAATATTAGTTAATGTTTTCTCAGATAGCTAGATGTGGTGCTGAAAAGTGAATCAAATTGGCTTTGAAGTGTGTGGTAGACAGAATTATGTTCCCCACCCCCATCTCAAACATGTTCAAGTTCTAAGTCCTAGAACCTATGAATATGTTACCTCACCTAGTCAAAGGGATTTTGCAAATGTGATTAAGCATGTTGAAATAGCGTGATAATCCTGGATTATCCAGACAGACCTGATGTAACCACAAGAGTTTTTGCAAGGGGGAAGCAGGTGGATCAAAATAAAAAAAATGCTGTGTGAGGATGGAACCTGATTGGAATGATGCAGCCAGGAGCTAAGAAATGCCAACATCCTTCCTGAAGTTGGAAGAGACAAAGAATACTCCCCCAAACCTTCTAGAAGGAACCAGCCTTGTAGACATCCTAATTTTAGCCTGATAAGGCTAATTTAGGACTTCTGACCCCGAGAACTGGAAGAGAACAAATTTGTGTTGCTTATGTCACTAAATTCGAGGTAATTTGTACAGTAGTGATAGGAATCTAATACACAGTAAGAGATGGCATTTGAAAAATTAGCATCTTCCTTTGTTGTGGACACATTGTCATTTTCCCCCTTATTCTAGTTTATAAAATATGTCAGTATTTGACTTTAATTTACTTATTTCCTTATTCATTTTTATAACTTATTTCACTGATAATAGAATATAATGGCCACAAGAGCCTGGACTTTGTTTTGTTTTCTGCTGTATACTTACAACCAGAGACGCCACATGATGAGCACTCAGTAAATTTCTGTTAAACAAGGAATGAAAACATGAATGAATATTATTACTGTTCAGGATTCTGCTATAGGAATAATGGTTACTTAGCATGGAGAAAAAAGTTCTTTAGAAATTAATGATAATTTTTATTTTGCAATCATAAAAATTATATTTTAATGTTGCTTTATTATTGACATATACTATCATGTATGTCTTTGAATTATAATTTAAAATTTCTGAAAATAAAGGCCATTTTTATGATAATCACAATATCTGACTAAGTTTCTCCACAAATAAAATCAGCTATATATTACATATTTACACTTTGTTATGTACAGTGCTAAGAATTTCATATATAATTCTCATTAATTAAAAACAGAAAAGATTGAAAGTCTCAATTGTTTATCTAATATTCCATAGCTAGTAAGTAGCAATAATGTGATTCAAAACCATTTGATTCTGACACTACAGCCCAGTATCCCAATATGATAAGGGCAAGAAGCCAAGTTATAATGCATTAAAAGGGCTGGATTTTAGCAAAATTTAAGTCTTTGTGATTGTTTGTATTGTGATTTTTCGTAAAAAGACTAGAAATATCAGTAAGGATGAATTCAAATGCATCCATAAGAAAAGTAATGTTTATTGAACATTAACTGTAGGCATGGTATGAGACACAAAGTCTCTTTTCTTAAGAAGATCATAATCAACTATTTCAGTTGACAATCCTTAAAAAAATACCATGAATTGTTACGTGTACCATAACAGTATTATACTCAGAGACTCCTGCTACTTGTCTCCCACAGACTCTTATAATCTTCTAAATTAATCTTCACTCATAAGGAAGAGGGTTATTTTCAAAATGCACCCACTTGCTGAAAATATTCTCTTAGTTTTACCATCACCCTTGAACAAAAATATAAAATTTGTTATGCAACAATATTAATGTCTTCATCATTGCTTGCATGTCAAGCCTCATTCCATGACCATTTCATTTAAATCTCACTTTCTCTATATCTTGAAATATGTTTGCCTTCCTAATCCCATAGGACTGCTTTACTGCACCATAATACTTTCCAGAATGCTTTACACAAACAACATAAAACTCACTTGTCAAATATTATTTTTTTATTAAAATTTTCTTTAACTCCCCACGTTGTCACCTTTTCACAGCCCTTCTCTCATATCCACAAATATTAATAGTCAATGAGATACACTCTCATCAGAAAAATATTGTCATGGAACAATTACAAATTATAACCAAAAATTTACTATGATTAAAAAATTAATAACAAATTATTTTACTCTGTCAAGGAAGGGCACAAAGTAGGAATGCAATGGCTCCAACTAAAATAGGAATAAATAGATAAAATAAACCTTTTGACAAGAGAATCTCAGGAATAAAGTAAAAGGTAACATCATGTAAATGAGGACAAAAATAAGAAAGAGAACAAGTAAGATATATACAGTAGAATCTACAAGAAAAATAATAATAAATAGCAAATAAAAAGAATGAAAATTTAAAAAGTTTTATAAAAGATTAGAAAAACTTTGTTGAATTTATTTATCAATTCTGGGAGTCTTTTGCTGGAGTTTTCAGGGTTTTCTAGACATAAGATCATATCATCAGCAAACAGGAATAATTTAACCTCCTTTTACCTGATTTTGATACACTTTATTTCTTTCACTTGTCTGGTTTTTGTGACTAAGACTTCTAGTATTATGTTGTTGAATAGCGGTGGTGTCTGTGGGCACACTTGTCTTGTTCCAGTTCTTAAGGGGAATGCTTTAGACTTTTCCTCATTCAGTATGATGTTGGTCGTGGATGTCATATATGGCTTTTATAATTTTGAGATATATTCCTTCAATGCCTAGTTTGCTGAGGGCTTTTATCATGAAAGCCTGCTGGATTTTATTGAAGGTTTTTCCTGTATCTATTGAGGTGATCACATGATCTTTGTTTTTGCTTCTGTTTATGAGGTGAATCATGTTTATTGATTTGCATTTGTTGAATTATCCTTGTATCCCTGGGATGAAACCCATTTTATCATGGTGAATTATCTTTTTGATGTGCTGTTGAACTTAGTTTTCTAGTATTTTTTTGAGAATTTTTACATCTATGTTCATAAGGAATATTGATCTGCAGTTTTCTAATTTTATTGTGTCTTTTGTCAGTTTTGATATCAAAGTAATACTAGCTTCATAGGATGAGTTAGGGAGGAGTTCCTTCTTCTCAACCTTATAAAGTAATTTGTGTAGGATAATACCAGTTTTTCTTTGCAGATCTGGTAGAATTCAGCAGTGAATCTATGTGGTCCAGGAATTTTTTTTTGTTAGGAGTTTTTTTAATTACAATTTCAATCTCCCTGCTTAATATTGGTCTATTCAGGGTTTCTATTTCTTCCTGACTCAGGCTTGGGAAGTTGTGTGTTTCACATATCAGTAGCACTTCTATCTACTAATGACAGTAAAGCTGAGAGTCAAATAAAAAATTCAATATCTTTTACAATAACTACAAAGAAAATAAAATATCTAGGAATATGCTAAACCAAGGAGGTGAAAGAACTCTATAAAACTATAAAGCCCTGATGAAAGAAATATCAGATGAGAAAAACAAATGGAAAAACATCCCTTGCTCAAGGATAAGCAGAATCAACATTGCTAAAATGTCTATCCTGCCCAAAGTGATTTGCAACTTTAATGCAATTCCCATCAAAATACCAACATCTTATTTCACAGACCTAGAAGGAATAATCCTAAGCGTCATATGGAACCCAAAAAACCCTGAATAGACAAAGCAGGATAAAAACTTACCTATTAGGTACAATAAACACTATTTTAATGATGGGCATACTAAAATCCCTAACTTCAACATTAGACGACATATCCATGTAAAACATTTGTACCTCCTCAATATTTTGAAATAAATAATAAGAAAAACAGTAATAGATGTAGAAAATAGACAATAAAGACCAATGTAAGTCAATCTCCAACTCCAAATAAAACCAAATTGTAGAAGAAAATACTATTTATTTAAAGATTTAATTGAGAAGGTTTTTCTAAATAAAAGAAAAATTGTATCTTTAAATACAATGTAGTGATTAAAAGCACACAGGTTTATACAGAGATTTCTATGTCCAAATAATGCTTTCAGTGATTATTTGCTTGTGTAACTTCTTTTTGCTCCCCTTTAATTTTCTGAAATAGTGTTGCTATTTATTTTTACTTAATAGAGTGAATGGTTAAGTGAATTAAATTATTTAATCTATGTAAAGTATTTAAGCAATACCTGCACAAAGTAAATACTCAGTATACATTAGTCTTAAAATTAAATACATTAAGGACATACTAGGTTCAGGGTAAATTGACCCATTATGGTTAAATTATCCAAAATATTTTAGTAAATTAATGTCATACAAAGGAAGAATTCACTGGCTAGTCATAAAAACGTATCATGTCACATATAAAGAACAAAAAAGGCTCTAAGAGGACTCTGATTTTTTCATAACATTGAACTCCAAATAAAATAATATCTAAAAAACCTTGTAATCATATTGTAACCTAAATTTTATATCCATACAAGTTACATCTTCACATAAATATTACATAAAAACAATTTTAAAAGTCAAAATTTTCAGAAATGTTTTTTGCATGAATCTTATAAAAAAATAAATACTTCCTTATGGCTCTCACAATGGCACCATGGGAGTTGGCAAGAACAAGCTCTTACCAAAGGCAATAAAAAGGGAATCACAAGTTAAGTGGTTGATCCGTTTTCTAAGACCAATTGGTATGACATGAAAGTACCAGCCATATTCAATATCAGAAATATAGAAGAAACACTTGGGGACTCCGGGAACCAAAATTGCATCTGATAGCCTCAAGGAATGTGTTTTTGAAGTAAGCCTTGCAGAATGATGGAATTATATTTGTAATTTCAAGTTAATTGCTCAGGAAGTTCAGGGCAAGAACTGTCTGATAAATTTCATGGCATGGATCTTGCCCTTCACAAAACGGGGTCCATGTTCAAAAAGTATCAGCCTGTAATTGCACCTCATGTTGATGTCAAGACAACTAATAGATGGTTCCTCTGTTTTGTATTAGGTTTACTAAAAAATGAAACAGTTGGATTTAGAAGACCTCTTATGCTCAGCACCAACAGGTCCATCAAGTCCGGAAGAAAATTTTGGAAATCATGACCTGAGAGGTGCTGACAAACGCCTAGAAAGACATGGTCAACAGATTGATTGCAGATATCATGGGGAAAGACATAGAAAAAAACTTGCCAATCTAGTTATTTTTACTATAATGTTTTCCTTAGAAGATTAAAAATGCCGTGAAACTCATGTTTGAATTGGGAAAACTTATTGAACTTCATGATGAAGATAGCATTTCTGGAAAAGCTCCTGGGGATGTGATAGGTGCTAAAATTGAATGAGCTGATAGATATGATCCACCAGCCCAAATGCTTAAATATGTTTAGAATTCAGAATATGTTTAAAATTCTGAATTTTAATGGTGACAATAAAAAGTTTTATTTATTAAAAAAGTAAACACTTGAAAACCAATTTTAGATGAACAAGAAATGAGTAAATTAGGACTCATAATGAGAATCGAATGCAGTTAACTATTAAACTAAAATTAAAAACAAATGAGTAAAAATGTGTACGACTATATGTAAATAAAAAAACTCATAAGTGAATTATAGAAAAACACACAGGGGAAATATTTTTTTCTCTAAAAATATATTAATGATAAACCTAAAAATGGGATAAAAATGGGAAATAAGTGAAGAAGTAAAATAAATTTGCCAACGATTTTATCCAAGGATCATAGAACATCATGTGATTGTAACTACATATGTGATATAAATATATTTAACAAATAATAGATTCCTTTAGTTATTATATCATAAATGTTGGCACTGTGCTATTTGGTGTACAAATATTTATAACTTCTCTCTTCAAGATGACATGTGCTTCTTTGTCTTCTGTCATGCTTTTCTGTTTGAATACCAAATTAACTGATCATTCAAATATAACTTTATAGTTATTCTCACTAAGGGAGTTAAGTTCATTTCACTATTCTTTGTGTGTAGACTGATACTGTGACTTATTTATCCAATAAAATATGTCAGAAGTGACAGTGTGGCAGTTCTGAGCCTAAGTCTCAAGAAACCTTGTGTACTTCAGCCCCTTGCCTTGAACAACTGTTTCATCTATGAGGTAAAGCCTGGGCAAATAGACTAAAATATGATAAAACAGGGAGAACAGAGCTGAGCCAATCCAATTGTCTCTCCAAAAAGGCAACCAGCAGATCAGTGAGACAGCCTAGTCCAATTAGCAAAGCTGCTGAGTTGACCAACAACTAATTGAAAAGGCATGAATACTCCAAACTGAGCTGAGTCAGATTGGCAGAATTTCACAGCCAACAAGAACACTCATGAGGAATAATAAGTGTTTATATCTGCATGCCACTGTGGCGTTATCACAAAAAGTTAACTGATAAAGAACCCATAATAAATTCCTTTTATTTTATGAAGTCCAATATCATTTACAGATATGGCATCTATTTTGGGGCCTAGTTTAGGTATTTCATTTTATACTATGTTTTCCAGATGTATAGTTTTTTATGTCTTTTATTATGTTGTCTTGATGATTTCATAGCAGAATTATAACATTCTCTTAATTGAAAAATAATTCTAATTCAATTTAAACTATATGGAAGAAAATATATCAATCATTAATAAATGTATACAAAAACTTGAAAGGTTGAAAATAAACATAAAGCTATTAAGAGATGTTTTATTGATAGCAATGTAAACATTGTAAATAAAATATTAGCAAACAGAAACAAATATAAATCAAAAAATACATAGTAATTAAAGAAAGCTTAATTACCATTATAGGAATGCACTGGTATTTTCATACTAGAAAATTTGTTATAATTTATTATGTTATTAGATATAAATGGTAATATACAATTATTACCATAGTTACTGAAAATCCCACTTACTAAGGAAAATAAAATAAAAATTTCCACCTAAAGAAAGCATTATGTTTAATGGAAAACCATTATAAGATTTTGCACTGAAGTTAGAGGGGAAAATATCATGAATGTCCACTGTAATTTCTATTATTTAAATTTTATTAGGCATCATAATTAATGTAATTGAAAAAGAAAAATTAACTAGGAGCACAAAAATTGGAACAGATGAGATAAAATTATTGTTATTTTCATATGCCATGATTTTATAACTGGATAACCTGATTGAATAAATTGAAAATCCATTACAAATAATAACAAATTACTGCTATGTAGTAAAAATGTAGAATTAATATACAAAACCCTCTAATTTTGTGTGCAAAAACAAAAGAAAAGAAAAGAAAAACAACCAGTTAGAATGGATAATGGCGAACCTTATTTATAGGAACAAGCAAAAAAGATAAACTGCTTTAAAATAAATTTAATTGAAATACATTACATCCATATACAGGAGACATAGGCTCTGGAAAATGTAAGGAAATATTTGAACACAACAAAATAAGTATCATATCCCTATATAGTACCTTTTAACATAATAAAAATCACAATACTCCTTAATCTGCATATCTAAGTCATTAGTTTAAAATTATTGATTAATTAATTTTAATATATTAGCATTTTAACTGAACAAGTAATAATATATTTTTTCTATGGATTATTGATAATGATAGAAGCTATTACTTATGTGAGTGCTATTTTCCAGATATTATTTGAATCCCTTAAATGTGCACATAACAATTCTCTGAGATACACAATATTATCCATTTACACAAAGATTAAACTGATTAAGAAACATGCCAAAGATCTCACAGTTATGGGAACTGGACTTTGAATTCCTAAAATGTGTACACAGAGTCAGCATTTTAAAAAATGTACTGCAAAAATGGCAAGGAAACTAAACAAGTACAATAAATGGCAACTTGTTCTGCTATATGTGAAACATATTTTAAAACTTTAATAAATAAAATAATGGAAAATGCCAGGAGAATGCACAATTACTATTGTAACTTTGAAACAAGCATAAACAAATATTCAGCAATGTATATGCTAAAATGGCATCTTAATTCAGTGAGAAAAAGATGACTATTTAATATTTAGGTTTTTTAATACTTTGTCAATCTTCTGAAAATGGAATTTAATTGGATTAATAGCTCAGATACAAGATCAAATCATCAGCAAAGAGGGATAGTTTGACCTCTTCTGCCCCCATTTGGATGCCCTTGATTTCCTTCTCTTGTGTGATTGCTCTGGCTAGTACTTTCAGCACTATGTTGAATAGCAGTGGTGATAGTAGTCAACCTTGTCTGGTTCTAGTTCTAAGTGGAAATTCTTTCAATTTTTCCCTATTCTGTATGATGTTGTCTCTGGGTTTGCTGTATATGATTTTTATCATTTTGAGATAAGTCCTGTCTATGTCCATTTGGTTAAGCATTCTTATCATAAAAGGGTACTGAATTTTGCCAAATGCTTTTTCTGCATCTATTGAGAGGCTCATATGGTCTTTGTCTTTACTTCTGTTTATGTGGTGGATTAAATTTACAGATTTGTGTATGTTGACCCATCCTGCATCTCTGGAATGAAGCCCACTTGGTAGTGAAGCATTATTTCTTTAATGAGCAGCTGAATTCAATCTGCTAGGATTTTGTTGAGAATTTTTGCATCTATATCCATAGGGATATTGATGTGTAGTTTTCTTTTTTTGTTGAGTCCTTTTCTGGCTTTGGTACCAGGGTGATGTTGGCTTTGGAAAATGTGTTGAGGAGGATTCCTTCCTTCTCGATGTTGTAGAATAATTTCTGCAGCATAGGAATCAGTTCTTCTGCGTAGGTCTGATAAAATTTAGGGTGTGAAACCATCTAGTCTGGGACTTTTTTTTAAGGAATGTTTTTTATTGCTGTTTCAAATTTGGTACTTGACATCTCATCAATATAAATTTAGAATGATACAAAGATTAAATTCTCAAACAATAGGAACAAAAGCATTAAAATAATTATTTTACAATTTCAGAATGTTGAAGGTCTTTCTAAACTTGATTCAGAATTCCTAAAATGCAGTGTGAAATTTGGTAAGTTCAACTACTTACAATTTTAGAGAAATGGGTATGGTATAAAATATCATAAACAATATTTAAAGGTGACAAATGGAGAAACATTTCACAATTCATATTATAGACAATAGTTAACTCTTGAAATATATAAATAGCTCCTACAAATAAAACTCAATAGGAAAATTGTTAAAAGACACAAAAGTTCATGGAAACTCTCAAATATATGACAAATCCTCACCATCTTTTGTTAAACAAAAAGGAAATAGAAACAGTAATTTTTGTAACCTACCATATGGGAAAACAGATAAACATTTGATTAAACTCTGACTTAATAATTCTCTTCATTCATTGATGAATTGATAAAACTTATTTTGAGAACAATTTTTCCATATCATTAAATTCTGGAAATTTCATAACATATAGAGTTAAGCACATTTAAAATAATGCATATACAGTTTTTTCAATGCCTTACTATCTGTAATTATTGAAAATGATTTGCAGAAACACAAATGCACATCAATAGAAAATTAAATTAATAAATTATGGTTCATCCATATAAAGATATACCGTTAAGACCAAAACACAAACAGAAGCTTTTATGAGCTGAAAAGGAAAGTTTGAGACAATAGATTGCTAAATGTAAAAATCAAGTTTTAAAATATATTTTGTAGGATCGTTAAAATTTAATGAAAATTAGACAAAATTATAAAAATATACTTATTCTTCTTTCCTGGAAAGCAAGGGGGTAACTGGGTGAATGGGATCAGCTGTGGGAGACAGGTAATTTTTTCAAATACATTTAGTATATGGGATGGAGTGAAAATGTTCTATTTTTAATACTAGTTTATCTAACTGAGAATAAATGTGGGTAAAATTTGATCCTTAACATTTCAGAAAAGAAGAACATAATGTCTGTTAAAAAATATAATTATAAATTATTGCCAAACATTTTTTTCCTAGGACTGCTTAGCTGGACAGCATTTTAAAAATATTATCTATGATAAATAAAGCATCAATTAAATCCTTTTGACTCACTTTCATCAGTGTATTTTTTCCCTTTGTTAAAAAGCAATGATATTTTATTATGGTATATTTACCTTGTAAATTGGTGTTTTGTTAAGGATCAGTTTTTTATTGTATAGTTCAGAAAAACAGAAGGGGGAGTAGAAAAGAAACCAAGTTATATGTCTTATCAAATAAGATGGGAAAAAAAGCAAAAGGAGAAGGTAGAACTTAAAATCACAACATATGCAGATTTTCCTTTCCTTTATATCTGGCAAGAGGACCAAATGGGTGATAAAATAAAGAAGACACACTGGAAACTGTATACTAAGAACTACACTGTTGAACTAATTAAATTAGTCACAGTGAAATTCAGATGACTTTTCTGAAATGTAAAATAATGAGGTAGTTAAATAAGTAGTAAGATTTGTCAACTTTTCAAGACAGTATTTAGTTTTCTGCTTTCAAGTGACAGTGTATGTCAAAATAAGAGACATGAAAAGATTGTACATTAAAGGTTTTGAAAAAGTATGTTTATTTACCAGTGTTATACATTATATTGCAAGTTGAGGAGACTAAATAGGCAAATGTTTCCAAATGATTTATATGGCAAATTTATAGTCTGTTCCCCCACTGCAGTCCTGATTTTAAGTATTCTGTTCCAGTGTCCCTGTAAATCACCAAATGTTTCAGAAATAATGCCTTTCAGGATTTTTTTCTTTGTCAGAATAAATATCTCCAATTTTATTTGACTTTGGAATTAGACCCATCATACCTGTGTGTGTGTGTGTGTGTGTGTGTGTGTGTGTGTGTGTGCGTGCGCGCATATTATCTTCAACTGAAGAATAAAGTGATTTCACTTATTTTATTCATGCTTTATGAATGCAGAATTGTCAATTAATGGTGTTATGTGTGACCTTAAAGGGCATTTTGTAAAAGAAGTTATCAGTTGAGATGAGCAGTTTGAAATGCAAATAATGATGATTTTCTTCCTCTCACCCAAGGGGACAAAGGATCTTAGCAAATGTCACCTATTTTCCACGGTTAGGCATCAAGAGAGGCTAGGGAGCCGTGTCAGGAACTAGGAATCAGCAGTAAGAGTATCACGTGCAGGACAGTGATTCAGGTAGTTTTGAAGGTGATTTTATTCCTATGATAGTATTGCAAGAGACATCAGGCTTTCATTAGAATGAATTTTCAATGAAGAGACCCTTATGCAAGACAGATTGAATTGACTATTTGGTAACACAGTACATAAAGAAATATATGATGCATAATACATATGATTTTATGACTAGAATTGAATGCTTGTACTTTAGTAAAATTTTAATAGTGCTTATTAAATAGGAGTATTCTCAATCAGCATTGGCATAGGAACTGGCCTGACAAGATCAGATACGGAGTCAGGGCAGAAGGAGATTAGGTTGCCTGTCAGAATGGACAAAGAACAGCTACCTCAACTCTCTTAGCTGAAGTCTTCAGCCAAGCGTTTCTAGGAGAAACTTGGTCAGTTTTACCTATGTGAATTTATTTTCTAATGCAAGCATACCTTATTTTATTGTGTTTTGCTTTATTGTGCTTCACGGAGGCGGAATTTTTTTACACAAATTGAAGGTTTGTGGCAATCCTGCATCATGCAGGTCTGTCAATGCCATTTTTCAACATGTGCTCACTTCCAGTCTCTGTGTTAGCATTTTTTTGCAATAAAGTATTTTTAATTAAAGCATGTAAGTTGTTTTTTAAGATATAATGCTATTGCACACTTAACAGGATAGAATATAAACATAACTTTTATATTCACTGGGAAATCAAAAACTTAGTTTGACTCACTTTATCGTGATATTCACTTTATTGTAATGGTGTGAAATTGAATCTGAAAATCCCCGAAGTACACCTGTACCCCAACTTAGATTTAATTAAGGCAATTGTTAGTAAAGTAAATGTGGTTCGTATTTAGAAAAGCTATTCTCAATTTTCAACTTTTGGTTTTATTCATTAATTCATTATATATCTTTCAGATACTAATAAGTTACAATTACAGAGTTAGCATTAGAAAATGAAAGAATGAATAAGAAATCAGACTTGCTTTTAAGTAGCTCCCCCACAATTTTTTTTTAATGAGCTCTAGAAATTAAACAACTTTCCCGGGTATTGTTACGTTGTGGTATTTGAACAAATTTCTTAATTTGGTAGACTAGGTAAAATTCTATTGCATTACCTAAATTCTATTCTACAGCATTTTAAGTTAAAATAGGAGTGAATCTTGAAAATATCTTCACTGAATACTTAATTCAAATATATATTGCTGTATACATTCCTCTAATACTTTTAGTGGAATAGGACATTTTAACTCTTATATAATTGCTGTAGCCTAATGCCTTCTATAAATAAGCCATAATAAATTGAAAAAAATTTCATTTTATTTTGACTAATTTTATTCTCTTTAAGAATATCATAGTATTTACTAGATGTTTTAATGAATTAAAATATCAATGTAATGCCTACTATATGCAGAATGTTTTTTCTGGACTACACAGAGATTTTTATAAAGGGAAATATAGATAGTGACTTTAAGAACTTGCATAATATTAGATAAGATGGAACAGAATTGTCCTGACAGTGCTCGGTGTAAATTTTCAGAATCCCTTAGCTGGAGATGAGAAGTACTTGTTTTATTTACATAACTTTCTGGTTTGACATTGTGACTGTCACAACTTAAATCCAGCTTTATTTTTTTTAATATTTCTTCCTTATTACTTGTGGACATCGAGATTGCAATCTCTTTAATAAAATATGCCTGAAACCATTGCTAATTCGAGCAAGAATGATCTGCACTTAGAGAAGTCCATGCAAAAGATGGTAAGAGTTTGCAGGAAGGAGATCACTTTTGGTTGAAATATCAAGACAGTTTTCACTGAGAATTTGGTACATGTGCAGAGTGAACTGCCTGGCATTTGCTTTGTAAATAAAACATTCATATCTTCACGCTTTTTGCAAGACACAATCTGAATTATCATTTGAGTATTGCTCAATTTTTAATTCTTCTAGTCACTGAGAACTCAAAAATATGAACAAACATTTTCCTGCCCTCATGGAGCTTACAAGTTTCTCTTAGAAGTTGTGTATTAAATGAGCAATTTAACATAGAGGGAAATATAGAATGCTATGATATTACCATGTTCCCTTTAAAAATGACCTTTTATCTGGCCTTTCATTTACATTTTATAGTAACATGAAATAAAATAATTCACAAATACCCTCTAAAGAGTTGAAAATATTATCCCTAATGTATCTTTGCACAGTTAGAATAAGCATCTTGAGAAAACATCATTCTGAATCATATTCACATACTGATAGACTGATGAGTGTATTATCATGAGATAACTGAGCATGTAGATAATAAAATGATGTTTCCTAGATGTTTTTTTCATGCAATGAGGTATTTCAAAGTAATTATTTCCGTGTTGTTTTTGGTTATATAGTGCTTATTTCTCTAGGATCTCTCACTTCTAATCTATTACTATTTAACTTTTTTCTTCTAAGCAGATAATCCAAAAATTAGCTAAAATTTTACTGCTCTTCCAACATTGTGTCCATCTTGCAGCAATCTTTGGATACTTAAAATGTCTAGCCACAAAGTGTCAGTAGCTGCTGATGTCTCCACAAGCTGATTCATGAGCTCCTGGAAAACAGTTGAAAATATCATGATTGCACTGAAAAGGAGTAACTATGAAGGGAAATATAGTACACTATATCATAGTTCTGAAAATAACAAATTCTTTGTCCCTAGTATTTTATCAATGCTAGATTTTATAAACTTTCTTTCATCAACTCCCTTTTAGACTTAAGCTTCAAGGATAACGTAGGAAGGTTGGGATAATTTTGTTTAATGTTAGGTAAGCTGTGCAAACAATCATAAATTAGTTACATATTAATATCAATCATGATTTCTTATCAACATACTTGTGTCTTAAAAATATATCTCTGCTTCTAATGAGACTGTGTGACCCACAAGGCACAACTCTGTCCTTTCCAAAGCTCATAAGCATTACATGGTTCTTCCATGGCTTCATGTACAGTAGCACAGTAATTATATATTACATGAAGTGGTCCTCCCTCTTCACACACACACACACACACACACACACACACCATGCACATGCAAACACGTATGTACCTGTTTCCATTGCATTAACTGTCACAAGAATATATTAATTCATGTCCTGTTAAACATCCATCTAAAAACTCAATGTATTTTGAAAACATCAAATAAGAGGTGCACTCAGCATACAGTTGGGGACATTATCTGGTAACATTCAATGACCTCCCAAACACATTTTCTCACATCTGGTCCTGATGACCAATCTTCAAATCAAGTATTACCATTTTTCAGGGCCTCCAATTTACAACATTCAGGTAAACTAGTTTTCTCTTATACAGCACATAAAAGATCAAGCCACAATTGAAATCCACTAAATATGAGAAACATCATCACTATTCGATGAGCCAGATATTATAGCTACCACTCTCAACCATAGACAAGTTACCTGGGAATAGAAGTTACCTAAAGCTTCTTTGTGAATAAGACTTAAACTAATAATTTTTATGTAATTGGAATGCATAAAGATAGAGGGCTTTGATAATCTGGTATGTCTATATATACAGCAATAATTTCTCACAGGCTGATGATATAACTTTCTCTTGAATTGACAAACCCTTCAGTATATGGTGTTTAGACAGATATTAATCATATTAACATCCGTGCTACTTTTCTATTTATTCCATTTGTAGCCAAAACCATTCCTTCTGACCTAGTCTTTCTTTATCACTTTCATTATCTACAACAGGGTCACAAACAATGATGGGTCTTCGTAACCATTTAGTCTTTTTGAGGTGATTTTGCACATTTACGCTCAATTCATGATTGGCTATTTCATAAAACCATTATGGGGGCACTCTTACTTCTCTCTTTTATAAATCTACATAAGGATCTGACTTTGCCCTTTTGAATGAGCTACAGTCATTATATTGTTTGGTGTTGAGTCTTTTTTTTTCTTTCAGTAATGATCACCTGCTCTTACCCCATAGCATACGTTAGTATGAACTGCATTTACAGCGTAGTTGACATTTAAATTTATTGAAAGAAAACTTCCACAAGAATTCACAAAAACTGATCAATAAATAACGTTTAGAACAGCACTATCTAGTAGAGTATAATGTGGTCCACATATGCAATTTAAAATTTTCTAGTAGTCACATTAATAAAAATAAACCAAAACAGAGTTAAATTAATTTGAAAATATATTTTATTAAACTAATATTCCAAAAAAAGTTATTTTCATATGTAATCAATATAACACTATTAATGAAATAGTTTAACTTTTCATACATGTCCTGAAAATCCATTTTAAAATTTATACTTAAAACACGTGTCAGTTTAGACTAGCCTCCAAGTATTCAGTATTTAAACTTGAAAATTTTTATGAATGATAACCTTTGTTCTTTTGTAATGGCTTGCACAAGTATTTTTATATTTCAAGATAAAATAGCTTTGGCTTATGTTTGATTATTTGACAATGTCACCATAAAATATTATCTTCAAATACATGAGAAATTATTTAGTTCGATTTATCATTATTTTCACTGTTATTAAAATATTTTCTATTTTAAATTATAATACTCAGTATAATTGCTAAAATAAAACAGTAAGCAATCTAAAAGAATATATATTTATTCAATTGAATGTATGTACATAATGTCTATTATTCATATCTTACTTTAATATTTAAATGTGCATAATACAATTAAATGGTTCAATTTTTTTAACTGTACATTTTAAAGTATTTCAAAAAGTCTAAAATATTGATTTTTAACTGTTCATTTAGGTATGTAACCTTTTTTAAATTAAATGATTTTGTGAAGAGAAGGCTTTCTTTCTATTGCAAAGTCATAGTTTAGAATCATTTTTGAAATATGAAATTTAGGAAGAGTATATCACAAATTTATATTCAAGACACTACACAATTTTCTTGGAGACCCATAAGCTGTCCTCAGATAATAGGAACAGTTTTCTTAAAAAATGACTTTCTTTTACTTTAGGCAATAATCAATATCATGAAATTCTATAAGACTGGTATGTGATGTGTAGGAAAATATTTCTGATTCAGATTCCTTGTGAGTTTTGATGAGGTCACATTTAATTGGAAGAGTAGATTGTTGAAAGATATTCAATATCTAGTGTCAGTTTGAAGACAAATCTTATTCACCATGAACAATTTTTAAAGATAATACAAAAAACATTTTTCTTCTACCTTGATGCGATTATATTTGTTTGATATTTTATCATGACTACCAGTCTTTGAGCATCTTCAATTTAAGGACCCATGATTTATATATCTTTAAATAACTTGGCTAAGAACATACTCTCATATTCACACACAAAGTCAAATGTTTAAATGTCTTTTTCTTGTATACAATGGCATATTAAGACACTATTATTTTAATGTCTTCCTACTCAGTCCCCTCCCCAAAAGATAATATTTTACATTATCATGCAGAGCAGTTGAGCTTTTTAATTCAGAATAATATTTGAGCTTTACATTTGCATAGGCAAGTGGCCTATTGAAGCAGAGCCAAGTTCAGTCTCTTTGCTGCACAGAAAGAAAATGTTGGCAGCATTAAAAGAGCAATTTGTCCCTAGTGAATTGACAATATCATTTATGGAATAGCCTCGAGTTCCTTAAGAGCCCAGCATGCAATTAATTACTTTATTCATTTATTTAACAAATATTTGCTATTTACTATTTGTGATGATATGATTTTGCTACAAAAATTTTGTGTAAGTGATAACTGAAAATAATATTAATAAAGATCAAGCTTTTTTGTGTTTCATAGAAAAGTATACACATGAGCAATAAAAATAAAACATAAAAGTGATGAGTGATAACTGAACTCAGCCATTTGTGGATAAAGTCCTGGGACAGGGATATACATGAGAGAGATTTATTTGTTGATGTGTTTGCTTTCCTAAGAGGAGCACCTACTTGGAAAGACATTAGAAAGGAAGTTATTTGGAAGTGGAACTTCAGGAACAGAGCATTTTTTGGATATAGGAAAAAGGGGAAAAGGGTATCACTGGGAGGTTATGGGGTAGAATAGCAAAATAAAAGGGATTTTTTCCCTCTCTCTGTTCTTGGGCTGAGGGGAGGGGATTTGGCTACTTGGACTAGAGAAGGATTGAACATGAGGATATTCCTATTCATGAGAGGTAAATTGCCCCTGAAATATGATGTTAGTAATAAAAGAGCTGGTTGAATTCTTTAGAGTGTGGGGCATAGCTAAAGAAATGTGCGAGCAGTGACATCTAAGGTATCCTTTTACCACGACTAAGCCAAAAAATATGAGAATTCAAGAGATACACTGCTGTCTATATTATTTAAATTATTATATCACAATTTCTCTCAACTCAAACCTGGAAAAGGCATATGATCTGAGCTGATGTTTTGGCACTCGTCCTGCTACCAGAAAACTAACAATGTGTTAATCCATTAGATTTCTAATTTGGCTTTGGCTGTTGGAGTCTTAGAAATAAATTTTGGAAATAAACACCACAAATTACCAAAAGTTTATTTTTTTTTCATTGTAGCAATTTGTTTCCTGAATTTTCACTTTTTCGATGAGAAATTTTTCAAGTATTAAAATAACGAGAATGTGTTTTCTTAATATGCCACCGCTAACAGTTTTTAGGAGGATGGATAGTGTGTAAATAAACTTACGCATTTCTGTACACAGCATAAATATTTATTTCCATCTTCAATTTTATTTATATTTGTAGACTCATTTTTCTCTTTTTTTCAGTCATAGCCTCTATTTTATCAAAGAGTGCTGTGGAAGCTATCTGAAAAACTTATCCTGAATTTGTCTATTATTTTTCCATTTCATTATTCTCTCCCTTGTTTAAGGCACTATAATCTATACCTGGATTACCGCAAGAGTTTCCTAAGATCTCTTGTTTTAAACTTTTATTCCTCAATAATCCATTATCCTCTTGATAGCCAGACGATCATTTTAAAATACAATATATAATTCTCTTATTTAAAATCATGCATGTTTTCGCATTGTATTTGGAATCAAATTATGACTTTTTACCTTGGCTTTCAAACATTGCATATGTGGTTCATGTAACTTTCTGTGACTATGCTTAGCACTCTTCTCCTGCTTACCCTACAATGTTCCTACGACCCTGGACATTTTTTACTTCCTTGAATGCATACATTTTTTTTTCTACTCAAGTGATTTCCCTCTTCCTGCAATTCTCTCCCCTATTTTCCCCACGGTTGGCTTTTTCTTGTCATTTATAGCCTAACTAAAATGTAGCCTTCTAAAAAAAATCTCCTTGATCATCAGATCCAAAATTGGCCACTCGAACTGCCTCTATGCTATCACCACTAAATGTAAATTCTCATATTTGAGTTATCACTCAATGACATTTTTGTTTGTGTATCCATCAATCAATTGATTTATATATTGATCCATCCATCTACACACACACACACACACACACACACACACACACACACACACAGTTATAGTTATTGGTTTATTGGATGGAGCTGAAACCCATTCTTCTAAGTGATGCATCACAAGAAAGGAAAACAAACACCAAATGCAGTCACCGTTAAATTGGTACTAGCTGATCAGCATCAATGTGCACACATGGGAAGTAACATTCACAGGGTGTAGGGCAGATGGGAAGGGAAGGAGGGGATAGGTAAAATCACACCTAATGGATGTGGTGTGTGCTGCCTGGGGGTGGGCAAACTTGTTGGGCAGTGCAAAGGCAATTTATGTAACCAAGCATTTGTAACCCCATAATACTCTGAAATTAAAAAAAAATAATAAAAAAATTAAAAAATGAAATAAAATTTATGTATGACCTCAGGTGCACAAATTTGGACCTATTCAAATCGAGTATACTCTTCAGTGCAATTATTTAGAGGTACATTAGTTAGAGGTGAATTATAATCATCTATTCAGACATAGATCTTCCTTTCTCCCTTCTATCCTTGATTTTAATTAAAATCTGAACTCTACTACCATTGTCGCACTTGTTCAGATATTTAATGTGTGTTCTCCAATTCAAATACATAAGCATCCGTAATAATATCTCTACATTTTTAGAGCTTCTTAAATGACAAATTTACAGAATTCAAGATCTAATTCTGAATTTTATTTTTTTAATCATTGTCCTGCTGTTGAGACCCATTTATTTGACATTTATTTGGATGATTAATCATAGGCTTCCACATTTATACTCTCCAGGACTTTATGTTTAGATATATGAGATGATTCCAACTTTTGCTATTCCAGACAGCACAGCAGTGAACATCTTTATCCACAACTTCCATGTCCCTGTGAATGAGGTTCATAGGCCCTGATGAAATACTTGTGTAGGGTGTGGACTGCAAATGAAACACTTGAAAATATGTAAGTGTTCTTGTGTATGCTTCATATGAATGTCTCTCAGAAATGGGCGCCTATGCTTTGTCAACTTCTCAGAACTGTGTGGATACAAAATGTTTAAGTATCTAGAAGCTAAATTGTTCAAATATAGCTTCTCAATGTTTCAATATTAGTAAATATTGACGATTTTTCCAAACTGGCTCTATTTATTTACATTACTTCTATGAAGGGCATGCCTCCATGAGGTTAATATCCATATCTCTTTTTGCAATTTTATTGAAAAATGATGTCTTGTTATTTTAATTTGATCATCTCTGCAGGAATACTTTTATCATGTACATTAAACTTATTGAAAATTGACAATTCCTGATCTATGAAAAAAGCGTAAGCCTATAACTGTTATATTAAAGAAGCATGATTCATCAGATGCAGTCAAAGACCAATTTTACTGTATCTACCACTGACACCTTATATGTGCTCTGAATGCCTGTATCTTCTATTACTGCAAGATAACATTTAGGAAAATTCAAATAAAATTCGTTATGACTTTGATACACACACACACACACACACACACACACACACACACACACACACACACCCCTACTGCATTTAAATAATTGCTGTGCCAGCCCTATGTAATGGTTGAGATCTCTCTATTTGGGACGAGCCTGTTCTCCAGCGTTGTCCCTAGAGGGAGCCATTCAATTATGATCCCTTCACAACAGTGGAAAAGCTTTGCCCATCTGAATATACTTACTTTCATTTTGTCATTCTCCAGCACTGCATAATTCACATTTTCACTATTCCTTTCGGGTAATTCAGTGATATTTGAGAGAATAAAATAAAAGCAATGATATCTGACAATGTTGAACTTTACCTGAGCCCTGTGCTCCTGGAAAACAGACAGCTGAGAAATCCTTTTGTGTCTGGAAAACAGCTCATTGCAAAGAGCCACCCTTCCCCGTATGATTGAGATAAGATGATGATCCCCTCGTTTACCTATGACAGGGACAGACACAATGTCCACCACTGCAAATTCCCATTATTTATATCATAAAATGATTATCTGAACTGTTTGTCCCCACTGAGCAATCTGGACAAAACTCTGTCTTGTCTTGATCAGAATTTAGTCAGAAGTCTTCTTTCCCCACAGGCCCCTAACCTTGACCCACCTTTGAGCAAGCATTGGAATGTGGAATAATCTCTCTTTAATGGCCTCTCCTGAGAACCTTCTGAGCTCAGGGAAAAACATGCTCTCAACTGTCTGATCGTGCCATCTGTTCCTCTCACAACCCCGCACCTGGTTATGTCTAGCCTTGTTTATTCCTCCCTGTAAGAGAAAAGCCCTTTTTGCTTACTTGGAGACGCTTGCAGATCTTATGATCAGACTTTTATCCTTATTGAAACGTTTTCTTCCCTTATTGCAATAGTGTTTTCAAATAAAGTTTTCCCTGACTTAAGTCTAGATTTGTTTTCTACTTGATATAACTAGGGTAAAGGAGATTCTTTACCCTAGTCAATATTGACCAGTAATATTTTTATTCAAATTGAAATTACTTATTAAACCATAATTCTTCAAATTATCTCCTGTTGTTCCAAATTTCAAATGCTTCCCTATTTTCTTTGTACTCTGAGCAGATAGTCCCTTCTCATTCAAAATGATACCTGTGTCTGAATCTTTATGTATCTTCATTTAATCCATTTTTTCTTTTTTTGCTAAACATAACTCATAACCTTTCACATGTGCTCTATATCCTTAGTTTTTCCAAACACCAGAGACCTTGCTAAATCAATTATTACTTTATATTAATACCTTCATCTTTTATCTCTCTCCCTATCTGTATTAGTAAATTATATAGGCTAAAAATATATACTGATATATCGTATGGTCTTCAGAACAAAAACAACACACACAAATACACAATATGTTTTCCATACCCTACCCACTTGTTACAATCTTTCCTTTACCCTATTTTTCCCAAAATGTTCTGAAATAGTAATTTTTGTATCTTCTCCCTCACCATGTTCTCATTACTTGGCCACCTTCGTGTTCTTTCCACATGATCTAAGTGAAACTGCTCTTCAAAACTGTATCCATCAGCACTTTTTAAGACTACTTTATCTTTACGATATGTTATTAAAACTCCTGAGAATCTCCCTCCAACTTAAAAACTTTTTTGAAACTCCATATATCTTTGACTTCTATCATACTAATTGGTCTAGTTGCTGTTAGTCTGTGGAGTCTTCAGGACTTATTCCTATATCTTCTACTGTGATTCAGGTAAAATGTTAAGTGTTGCTCAAAGTTATGTTCTGCTTTGGGGCACCTTTCTTATTTCCATCTATTATTTTACACCTGGGCAAATTGATGCTCTCATGATTTTAAGTGTCATTTCAAAAGTGATAATGAGCAATTTCATATATTCAGCTTTAATATTTTACCCATGTTGTGTGTTTCTTTGAAGTACCATGAGCCCTGTATATCTCAAATAATAATTTTCCCCCATTAAATAATTTTTCTTTCTAATTTGTATAACTATTTTCTGTAATTTTGTCAGTTACTTGGTGTTTCATTTTGTTTCCATAATTTCCTATGTCTTATTCCTTTTCATTCAATAAATCCCCAAATTCTTACACAGTATCTATGTGCAATGTAAATATATATCATATATGTGTGTGTACATATATATATGTACACACACATACATATTTATACACACACAAAAGCATCAGAGAGTTTTTATTTTTCCATATGGATTCTTGCTCTTGTAATTTTGAAGAGGAATTTAGTAAAAGAGTATGTAAAATATAAACCTGGAATTGTATTCAAGAACCCCAGGAAATGAGTGTAGAGCAGTTCCAGTTGAAAGCTGGATAACAGCCAGAAGGCTGCTGGATTTGACTTTATCTTACCTTTCTCAGTAGATGCTAGAGCAACCTCATGGACATAGTTTAGAACTGCTATTAGAAATTATTTTTCCAAAATCGCTTGAATCTATATCTTCCCTTGTATTCTCATTAAAACTGATTTGTTTCTTTTTTTCATTATGTTTACTTTTATGGATATTTTTAGAAATGATTTCCCTTACATTAATCTCTCACCATTTCTATCCTTATTACATTCTAGTGCCCAATTATCTCTATATGTAATGTAATAAGAGAATGCCTCTTCCCCAGGCCTCTAATGACTCCCCACAGCCTTACAAATACATTTCGATTCATTTCTATGAGACTTGTGGGTATTCTATAATTTAGAATCAGCTTATACTTCTAGCCTTACCGTTCATAAATCCCATAAAGTTATGTCAGGTCAAAACCAAATTCTGTTTTCTGGACTTGTCTCAGGGTCTCCTGCCCATGCATGTTAGCTCATGGTACTATTTCAACCAGACTATTTTCCTCAATTTATGTCTAAAGAAGACTGGTAAACATCTGTAAATCCTTGCTCAATTTATACTATCCTTTTGCAGTCTTTCCCTAAAAACAAACAAACAAAAAATCATGTGACATAAACTCCTTTATTTCAGAATTAATATACCCAGTGCAAATTTTTTTACATCACTCATCACCTGGTCTGATGTTTGGCATTCACTGGGATAACTGTGCCGATCCGTATACTTTTGGAGTACGTATGTTGGCAAATTGTAACTGTTTGGGTCTTCTGGGGTTCCCCTGTCTAGCTACTCTCATTTAGAGTGTGAAAGGTAGAGTTTGGAGGTACCACCAGGATGTCCCAAACTTAACACACTGCAGTTAGCCTGAGGGGACACACAAATGCACGTACCTCCTTAGGGCAGGCCTCGCCACTTTTGGTATGATACCATGTCTCAGTTAAAATGAGCACTCAAGAGGGCAAATGGTTCAGTGCCCATGTGAACCCAAAGAGACTATGAGCACCAGCTTCTGACCTGTATCCATCAGAGAGTTACCTACTTGCCCCATAGAAACTGCAGCTTCTTCCATTAACCATGGAGATCGTTAAATATTTTGAATATTGCCACAGACTTTTTAAAATAATCATTTCAGATAATTATCACCACATTCTCTTAAATAATTATTTGAGTTATTTCATATAAAACACTTAGAACATTGTCGCATGTTAATTGCTGTATAAGTGAGAGCTCTATTATTTTTGTCATCGTTGCCATTGATACTAATCGAGGTCCCTTTTAGTTAGAGATTTGCTTACTTAAACTGGCTTATCCTAAAGAACCTAGCCTAAAGAACCTTTTGTATTGTCTGTTTAATAATAATGTTTCTTAAAAATTAAATGGAAAGAAGAACATAAAATATTTCTCTGAATTTATTGGAATGGATTTATGTGATGGCTTCTGTGTAGGACTACAAAATACAAAAATATCATCTAGAAACTGTCAAAGTATTTCTAATTTCCATGAATTTATGGCTTATAAACCAAATACTACACTTGAATTATGGTAAAGTCACATTGTAATAAACTTTAAATAGATTTCTAGTTTCTATTCTTTTGCAATGCCAGACTTTCTGGAGTGGGCGTACTATGGAATAAATAGATGAAAAAAACAAAACTAATTTGGTTAATGAAATGGAGAGGAAGATTTGACAAGTGATACATAAAAGTGTTGTTGCAGTATAGAGATCTTTCACCTCCTTGATTAAATTCATTTCTAAATATTGTTTGTAGCTATTGCAGATGGGATTGTTTACTTGATTTCTTTTTCAGACAGTTGCTATTAGTGCATAGAAATGCTACTGATCTTTGCATGTTGATTTTGTATCTTACAACTTTACTGAATTCGTTTATAAAATCTAACAATTTTTTTTTTGATGGAGTCTTTAGAATTTTGTATGTACAAGATCATGCTGTCTGCAAACAGGTACAATTTAACTTATTTTATTCCAATTTTAATGCCTTTTTCCTGCCTTCTCTTTCCTAATTGCTCTGGCTAGAACTCCAGTACCATGTTTAATAGAAACGGTGCATCCTTGTCCTATTCCAGATATTAGAGTAAAAGCTTTTAAGCTTTCCCCATTCAGTATGATGTTAGCCATTGGTCCATTTATATATAGCCTTTATTATGTTGTGATCTATTCTTTCTATATCTAATTTGTTTAGAGTTTGTAATCCTGAAGGAATGTTGAATTTTTTTCAAATGCTTTTTTTGCATGTAGAGTGTTGTTGCTTAGGATGAGTCACATATGATTTCATCCAAGATTGGTTCCTGGCAGTCAGTTTGCTAAAACAAACAAGTAAAAAAAAGAATAAAAAAAAAAAACAGGCATCTAGAACTTATTCATTTTGCATAACTGAAACATAACAACTCAGTATTTTATAGTTACAAATTTATTGAGAGTAGCTCTCATGTTAAATATTCTTACCACAAAAGCAAAAAACAAATCAAATCAGCAAAAAAGGGGGGCAGGAGGAAACCTTTGAAGGTGATAGATATATTTAAGACAGTCTCAATTATTTTTATGCCTATTTTTTCAGTAATTGATCAATGATGTCTCTGTACTATGTCATTTAGCAATTCCATCCTGTGATATATGGCTCACTGAGGTTTCAAGTGCGTACGTTTTTTTTTTTAACTTCTCCAAAGACCTTAATGTTTTTCTTAAAAACAATCATAATGCATATATAGTAAATCCCTGGACATGCTATAAATATTCACTAAAGAATTGGAATACTGACAGTTTTCTGCAGAAATTTTTATTTGTTTGAAAGATCTAGGAGAAGTGGTCTCAAAATGTAATTTGCATAATATTTCTTTATTATTCTCTAATTTTGAAAACAGTGTAAAACTTTTGTCATATGATTGATAAGTAAAAATACAAAAGGATAAGAAGGATTAAATTTTAATACAATTACTAATAAATTCATAAACATTGCTCAAATCTCAAAGAAAGCCAAAATATAATGCCACTTAAAAGCTGGTCGTCTTATAATATAAATTCTCGATTATTTCAATATCTAAGAGATATTTGCTGAGTATCTATCCTCTGCAGCCACTGTGCTAGGTGTTATGGGAAATCAAAAGATGAATGAAATAAAATACCACAAATCCAGTGTTTAGAATCAATTAGGATAAATAAGCTATCTGCAGAAAGCATATTCAAATTAAAATGTGAGACCTAAAAGCATTTTTAAACTTTGCATTTTTATAATGGTAGTCAAGAAATATTTTAAGAGAAATATGCAAAATCATGACTTAATGTTTAAACGAAAATGCTTCTTTGCATAATATATGTAAAATAAATGATTTATGTTATACATGTATAGCAAATTACATATATCGCTTGGGTAGTGTGCCATGGTGCTTTTAAAAATCATGATGCTGAATTAGTGCAACCTCTGTGGAAAGCAATATGGAGATACCTCAATGAGATACAAGTAGAATTACCATTTGACCCAGCAATCCCGTTACTGGGCATCTACCAAAAAGAGCTCTATGAAAAAGACACATGCATTCGAATGTTCATAGCAGCACAATTCACAATTGCAAAGATGTGGAAACAGCCCAAGTGTCCATCAATACATGAGTGGATTAATAAACTGTGGTATATGTATACCGTGGAGTATTATTCAGCTTTAAGAAGCAATGGTGACATAGCACCTCTTATATACTCCTGGAAAGGGCTGGAACACATTCTACTAAGCGAGGTATCCCAAGAATGGAAAAATAAGCACCACATGTACTCACCATCAAATTGGTATTAACGGATCAACACATAAGTGC